>JACBWW010000027.1:4045737-4120447 GCA_020086605.1 Lanius collurio
GGGTCCCCTGCTGCCAGGCTGGGCTGGGCTGGGTGCCCCGCTCAGGGACATGGTGCCCCGGGGGGGGGGGGGGGGGGGGGTGGGTTCTGGCAGCACAAGCACCATCCCCACCCTGTCCTGCGCTCGCTTTGGGTCCCACAAGCCCCATGCCAGTGCCTGGGGCCCGGCCCCCAGCCCCAGCCAGGCTCAGTGCTGGCAGCAGGGTCCTGCTCTGCCAATGTGTCCCAGGCTGGGGCCACAGGGAACAGCCCTCCGTGCCTCATTGGAATGACCCTGTCACTTGCTTTTCTTCCAGGACTCATGGAGATCCAGGGAAGAGACAGCACCCTTCTGTATATAAGTTTTAGTGTTGGTTGTCTTTGGTATAGAGGTTTTACGGTTTCTTTTTTCTTCTGTAAATACGTTTCATATATTTTTGTTAGATATAGAAATACCATTTACAGATTGCTGTTTTCCAAAAGTTCTTACAATTTCAATACGTTCTGAAGTTCATTTTTGTTGTTCTTTTGTGAATAAACAATCTTTATTTTTCACAACCCAGTTTTCTTTGCATTTTCTTTCTTCCATGGACCAAGACTTCCTTTGGAAACCCCCTCTGTCACCAGACTCTGGTACAAGCATAATGCCAATTGATCCTCATAGTTAAAGGCATGTTGTTAATTGGCACAAATTTGTCCCATGAACTTTCTAGCACAGCAAATGTCAGCACTCACAGTCCCCAATTCATAAGGGAAGCTTTCAATCTCCTCACCTGCCACAGACATGTATTGCTGAGATTTGCTTCTGGGTTATGACTGATTTGTATTAATGGGTTCAGGACTCTGATGTTGTTCCTGGCTAAGGTGCAGAGATGAAAATTCAGAGCCAAATGAGCTCAGCACAGCTCATGCAACAGGCAGAATTTCCAGACCCAGACCCGTTCAGGCCATGCAAACTGATACTTTTTCATCTCTGTGCAAAGATCATTATTAGGACCTCACCGATGTACCACACACGTCTCAGAGCTGTCTCTTCTGTCCAGCCCTCCCAAGTCCCTTCTCAGACTTCACTCCAAGCAGTTTCTGATAGAGTTCAGTAGCACATGGGATTTAATCCTGGATTTCTTCATCTTCTCCTGAGCTGTCTCCAGACATGGTGTGTGGGCACTGTCTGACAGTAGCAGCATTAATGTGTCACCTCCCTGACACTGAGGTTCATGTCACAACTTTTCATCAAAAGCAGCAAACAAATTATTCCCACTGGGTCCCACACAGCTCCAGGTCCCACTGGGTCCCCACAGTCCATGGGGACTTTGTGTGGCTGCAGCTCCAGCACCAGCCCTGGTGCTCAAGAATTTCTGGAGGAGATACACAGAAGGAACCAGCCTTTTACAGAGAAAAACATCACTTTGCACGGCCCAAATCCCCACAACCCTGCAGACTGGGGTAACCCAGACTCTGCATTTACACTTTGGCCTCTGTGCCTTATTCTCCCCCTCACTAAAGTCCCCCCAGCTCCCCTCGTGCTCACATTCCCAAGATCATTAAAAGCAGCATTAGGAGCAGGGATAGATGATGGGAACTGTCCCAAGGCTCAACAAAATTTCTCTTCTCAGGCCTGACAATTCCAGCCAACGCTGGAGGAAAAGCCTGCATGAGAGAGGTGTAAAATCAAAGCAGTAATCTAGTTTAGGTGTGATGAGAGAAGCTGAAGAGGTTTTCAATGTTCAGAGCACAAGATTAGCAGCTCCAGGCACAGGAGGGACACGACATTTTCCCCACTGTAACAACTCCAGGATGCAAATTGCAGCTCCAGTCCTTCTCCCCAGCTCTGGGACCTGTTCAGCTGCCAAAGTGGTGCTGAATTTTTAAAGCAAAATGGAGGTTGGTCAGAGAGGTAGTTTTTTATTTACAGCTTGGAAGCACCAGTCAGAACAAAGAGAGGCAGAGCCTGGCCCAGGGGTGCAGCACTGCCACACAACACATGCCTGAAACTCCAAGAAATTCAAGAATTTGCCACTTGTTTTTCTCCCACAGGAGATACAGAAGATGTTTTATGGAATCCCTGCCTCCTTCAGGCTGCATCAGCGTATGGGAGAGCACAAGGATGAAGGTTACACCACATAATGCTGCTGCTTCCATCTCCTGACTCAAATCTCTCCAAAATCTGTCACTACTGGGCCTTCCCAAAGCCTCAGGTTTACTCAGTCCTTGCAGGGCTGAGAAGCATGAAGGGAGATAAAGGCACTTGCAGAGACCAGAGATGCAACTGCTGCCTCAGGTGTGTTTCACTGCCCAAGTTAGTGCCTCTAAAACCATCTAAATCAGCCCCTTTGACTGCACCAAGCCAACAGCAGAACATCAGGGCCTGCAAATGGTTGGAAATGCCATTTTTTAATATTTCTCTCCCAGTCTCCCATTTCATGGTGCAGGAGTTTATCCCATCACTCAGCAGCTCCAGCAAATCTTGGCAATCAGCTTCAGATGGACTTTTGGTACTGATCAAATAAAAGGCAATTTTACTTTGTCTCCAATGAATGAAATTTCACCTAAATCAGACCAACTCTGTGTTCTGAGGCTACTAACCACTGCCAGGTCCCCAAGCCTGGATGTCAAACTGCCCTAATACTGTACAGTTAAATTTATTTGAGTGTATGTACTAGATTATTCTGTCTCAAAAGAATTGGGATTCATATAATTGCATTTTCAAACACTAAATTCAGACCAGCCACAAAGACCACAAGAGATAGGAAAAGAAATAAAAATAGAGATTTCTAAGGAGATGGAAATTGAATGCTGAGTTTTTCCCATTATAGAAAGTTTCATAAATTATCACCTGCCAGCTCCTTTCCTTCACTTGTGTGGCCACCACTGAATACACTCACAGATAAAAAAATGTTTGTCCTACTGAAAATTGTGTCTAGAAGTAGAAAAAGGTTCAGATATCTGAATTAAAAGACAACATAATGAAAAGAGCTGCCTCATAATAGCAAGATATGATGGACAGCAGGAATGGCTGAAGCCAGCAGAGATAAGTTCATGAGCTATTCATGCTACAAAGCTTTCTGACAAAACCTGCAATGACCCAAAAGGAACATTTTGTCTGGCAGAGCTGATAGGAGCCCTGTGCATTTAATTCTGTCATTGACAGCAAATGGAGATTGGCTTGGAGCTCCTTTGGTCCACTACTACTACTTCTTTTTCCACCCAGAAAATATAATTGCATCTACTCTTTGGGAAGAAATTACTGCTTTGAGTGGTTCAAGGCAAAGAGTTTCTTCCCATGCCCACTCATAATCAGTCACCAAGAGAAATATTTTCTCAAAAGATCTCTTCAAAATTCCGGAGTAACTTTTAACCTAAATAACTTGGTTATTTTGCTCAAAATGAGAAGGGAATTGATTCTGGCTCCCTCAGGTTTAAAAGAAGTGTTTCTTCCCAGTTCTTCACAAAAAAGGAACAAAAGACTTTGTTGAAGCAAATTGAAAAGAGGAAGAAGTTTCTTTCCCCCTGAGCTGCACAATAGAGGAAAACTTTGTTGCCAAAAGGCAACAAAACCCAACCAATTTCCAGTTCTTTCAGTTGAAGGGAAAAGCTCTGAGGATCATATCTGTGGGAGACACAGAGTGGGAGGAGCAGGGGATCTGCTGGGGATTTTTGGGGTTGGGCACAGATCAAAGAAATGTTCAAGTAAAACCCATGAGAGCCCAAGACTCCATCCCTCAGAAGAGAAACTTGATTTTACTCAAATGCCATTCAAATCCAAAAAAGGTTAAAGCATTTCCCCAGTATCTGCTGAGCCACCAGGTACAACCCAAACCACTCTGTGGGACCAGCCGGTCCCTGGTGTGGGACAGGGGCGCTCCCTTGGGAAGCCGCCTGCATCGCCCATGGGACTGGCAAGATCTACTTCTAAAGCTCCCAATATCCAAAAAAGCTCCACATTAAAAGCCTTTAATTTGGGATTTCAGTCCTCCATCTGTTTGTTGTCACTAGGCAGCTGCTCCACTTCAACACCATTCTGATGGGTACAAATTCTCTTCTAATTTCCAGCCTAAACAGGGAGTTATTTCCATCCACTGTTCTGCAAGTACTGCTAGTTGGTACCTGATTTGCTCTTCCTATCCTGGTGTGTGTTTGTGCACACAAAGTGCCAAAGCCAAGAGCATTTCCTTGTCTAAATTATGCAATTTCTCCTTGTTATTTCCTTCTCATATAGCTGCATGGATTTGGTGCTGATTCAACACTCAGAATCCAGACAGAACAAAGTCCAGTTTTCACACGGACTTCTCCAAGCTTTGGACCAAGCCTGCAAAGAAGGAAATACAGCAAAGAAATTCCAAACACAGGCCCTAATAAAAGTAATAAAATGCCACATGCCTGTGTTTGCTGCAGGGAAGATTCAGCTTCCCTGTTTAGTGTTGCATATTAAATCATTACAAACAATTAAAGCAGCAGAGGGGAGGAAGACAGTGCTATCGTTTCCAGCTCCCCAGTCCTCTTCTGCCCCTGGCATGAATTTCATAAAGCACAAATCTCCAGGCTTTGATTTACTTTGCAATTGATTTACTGCTCGTGAAATACTGCAGGCAGACACCCCGGTATTCCTGGCCAGAAAAGGAGAATTTGCCTCGATGTTCTTCCCAGGCATGCAGTTATGATGTCAAATCCCTCTTGTTGCCCTGCCAGGAGATTCCTGAAGGGACCTGTTCCTGTGGGGTGACAACCCCCTGGAGATGCACAGAGAGCTTTGTGCCAGTGTAAGGGACAAGAGCAGATCCCTAGTTCAGGCTCCATCTTTGCTCACAAGCAGTTTCTAGCAGAAAATTCACAATGATTGCATTTCCCCAGAATGGGTAATTTCAAGCACATTTTTTCTCTTGAGCTCTTCTGCCTTCCACAAAAGCAGCATTCCTGGGATCTCTTTGGAGACAAGCAAAGAGCTCCATCACAAACAGGAGCACCAGGAAATGTAGCAACACCTAATAGCTAAGACCATCCAAACCCACTTACCAGCCCACCTCCACATCTCCTGGACTCGCTTGAAGGCTCAGGAGAGCTGGGAAAAAACAACTGTTTTCTAAGAAACAGCTGTGCAATCAAAAAGGAAGTGACAGGCACAAGCAGCCCAACACAAGCACCTCTGGCAGGGGAAGGAGCAGGAGAGATCCAGCCCTTACTGACCAGGATGCAGCTCAAGTGATGCTCGCTCACTGTTTGGGTTGCTTTTGTTGCTTTTACATTAACAATGCACCAAGCACACCATAATTGCTTTCTCTCCCTGCAGCCACATGAAAAAAAATTCACTGGTGTCTCACCTCTTTCTCCCTGAAATAATTTTTCCCTTATAGAACTGTCAAAACAGGGTTTGTTCTCATGCTGGAAATAAGTCCATGAACCCTTCGACCAGTTTCAGCATGGACAACACCCCCCATTACTGGCCCAGGGCAGCAAGGAAGGGAAAAACTGACAACAGAGGTGGGAATGCCAGCCCTGGGTAACAGCATCATATTCTACCTCTCTCATGGATGCTTTTCTTCCCAGTCCAGAAAATTCCCTGTCCTTTGTAGGGCTGTAGAAGTCTGCTGTCTGCCCTACACAATGAGGAGCAAACCAAGTAGGAACACTGCAGAACACCTCTGTTCCCATGATATTATTCTGCTGAACCCATAAATCCACAAAAGAATGGGCACTGCCAACTCCTGATTGCAGAGGAAGGAGTTCATCACATCCTCCCTGTAAGTTAGGATTTATCAGAGATGGAGAATTGATTGCCAAGTAACCTGCAGAGACACAAAACTACTCTGCAGTTTTCTAGGACTCGCTGAGCAGCACAAAATGGTTATTGATGGAGTTGGGGAGTGTTTCTGTACAGGATATGCTCCTGCACCTCCTGACATCCCAGGCAGGGAAACAATTCGCTTAGCATTTAAAAGAAGAAAAGCAATCTGTATTCTTAAAAAAATTAAAAAATTTAAAAAAAAAATAAAAAAAAATAGAAAATAAACTTCATGGCAAGGAGTCTCAGTAAGAGTTTACAGAATTTGGTGAAAACAGGTCATTTACAAGGAAATAATTTCCTTCTGCCTTCAAGTGAAGTTGTGAAGCAGGTGGAGATGTCTCAGAGCCTGAGTGTGCTCCTTATGGATAAAATGACACTGATATTACCAAGTATTAGAAGTGAAAAACTTCAGTGATAACTCAGCCCTCAAACACAAACACCTTCTCCTGCTCAGTCAGCATTTGTATGGAATCACTTCCTTTGGCAGGAGGCCCCGCATGACCTGGTAAGTTTTACACTTCAGAAATTATTCCATCTGAAAGAGCCAGAAGTATAACTTTATTTCTCTGCTTTTTTCTGCTTCTCCTCTGTTGTGGTTTGACACAACTGAGCGTCAAGCATCTAAAATATCAATTATTTTAGAAGGAAAACAAAATAAGAAAATATTGAGGAAAACTAGATGGCTGCGAGGCAAAAAACAGGTTCACACTTAAACAGTTGCAGTACTAAGAGAAAAAAAGTTTATTACTAACAGAATTAAAAGTTAAAAGATATAACAAGAAATTAAACACACATACACCCTCCCCCCGCTCCCTTCTTCTCAGCGCTTTACTCTTCTTTTTAACTAGCACAAAAGATAACACAACATAGAACTCTAGTCAGTGTTACAGTTCTAAAAAAAACAAAGTCTCTTTCTTATGCTTAAGGAAAGAAGGGTTTCTTCTTCTTGCTTCACCTGGTTTCTCAAACTGCCCCCAACAACAGACCCGCCCGGAAAGAAACAATCTGCTGTGGTGTAATACATCTCTTCTATGAAAAAAAATATCATTTTTTTCACACTGCCACACCTGGGGTTATCAACCTTTTAAGGATGGGTCACTTTGGCCTGAACACAAAGGCTTTTTCTGCTACAAACCCTTAAAAGCCTCTCACTGCTTCTATATAGCCTGGCATAGGCACTCTCTCTTTACAAACTTCAAGGGCCACACATAAATCTTCCATCCCCCCATATACTTCAAATGGATCAAAGAGACAAACAGTTTGAGATATAACAGTTTCTTACCACTGCATGCAAGAAGGATTTTCAAGCTCCGCGCGAGGAACGCGGCACCGCCCCTTTTCTCCATCGCCATTTCAGCTCCGTCTCACAGGGCTCACTCTCTCTGACTCCGAAATTTCTATGTTCAAAAATGGTCTTATTCCAGCTTTATGGTGAAGAAAACCTCGCTCCTTTTGTGCTGCTGGCTGCATGGTGGTTCAGCTCGAAGTGTGCTGGCTGCAGAAAGGAGGCTCCTGCCGGCTCCATGTGGAGAGCGGGGGCGGGGGAGGTGAAAGAACCCGCCGGTCCCAAAAAGCCGCTCTGGAAAGATCCCAGCTGTGCAGCAGTCCATGGCTGGGTCCGGCTGTCTGGCAGTCCATGGCTGGGTTTAGTAGTCCATGGTTGGGTTTAGCAGTCCATGGTTGGGTTTAGCAGTCCATGGCTGGGTTTAGCAGTCTGGGCTCTGGGATGGCTCCTTCCCCAGCGGCCCAGGGTCCGTGCTGCGGCATCAGGAAGAGGGGAAGGGGGCCGGGGCTTTGGTCCGGCCCGACCCGGCCCGGCAGGGCCTCGGCCCGCCGAGGCCCAGAGGCTCCGAGGCCTCCCCACCTCCCTCAGGCGGGCTGGAACAAGAGGAAGTCCCGCCTTTCTGGGCGGCTTAAATGAGCAAATTTTCGAGAAGCGCCATTGGTCTAAAAATCTGTCTATCAACTCAGATTCAACCCACTACATCCTCCACAAGCTTCCAAAACTTCTTTATGGTGTGGTTATCTATAATTACATTTGCACCAATAGGATATCTGATGGGGAACCTCATTTACCCAGCACACTGTGAAAACCCCAGTCAAAGACCTGACAGCTTCAATCCCCAGGGAATTAAACTTGGGGGCTTTGTTTTGAGGCCCAAATTAGATTTTAAGGAGAGAAGAGCCAGGTGTTCCTGACTGTTGCTGCTCTGATGGCTTTTTCTGGGGCCCACACTGAATCCAGTTCCTCCCTCATTTGCTCAAACATCCCCATGGGCTGCAGATGAGCAGAGACCACCAGCCATAAACCCCAGCTTGCAGTAATCCCTTCCCTTTTATCTTTTGCTTTTAAAATTATTTTTATGAGTTTTATAGCACACCATTTCCTATCAAATCCACCTCGATTATCCAAGATACATTTTTCTCCATCACACTGACATAACCAACAAGGCTCATGCTCTTGGAACTGAATTTTCATGAGTACATACATGGCCACAAGATTTACAAGGACCTATTTAAGTAGGTCAGCCTGGTATTAATTGCAAAACAGAGCTGTAATTAATTATTGCAGTCCAAAGCCAGAATCAAGTTCCACTAAGCTCAAACCAGGCCTTCTGCTTTTATCTTTTTTCCTTACAATAATTGATGGTATCACAAACCTTGCATTCCACAATGTTTCCTGGCCTAAATAGTGTGGAGAAAGGTGCTGACTCTGTAGGATTACACAGGAAAATATTGTGCCAGAAGACAGATTTAATCTGTTTTGTTGCTTTGGGTTTTTTTTTACAACAAACATAGTACAAAATATTAGACCATTTCTCTAAAACATTATATTAAGGTGAAGATGAGTCATTTCACTGTCATAACACAAGAGGGAGGGCAAATCAGAGTGAATAAAGCAGCAGATTCATTCAGCAGTAAATTGCACTCTGTAACCCTCTGCTGATGAAGCTTTTAGGCCAGAGGAGCTCTGCTACTTAAGCAGACAAGGCAACACATTAAGTTGTTGCTTAGAGATATTGGAATATATTGCACAGAGCCTGCTCCCTGGCGAGCACCCTCAAAGGGCTCTGGGCTGTTTTTCCAAGGATGCATTTTAACCCTATTGCAGTGCTGCTCTTTGTAAAGACCCAAAGCTTTTGCAAACAGGTCAAGCAATGACAGAAAGGGTGACTTTTCAGAAGTGACAGTTCAGATGGCATTAAAAAAGTCAAAGTGACAACTCATCTCACTTGGACGTGGGAGATAACCGAGGGTTCTTAGCAGCTGTGTTACAACCAGCTTAATAGCAACTAAATAATGTATATTCCTGCCAGGAAAGCCGATGGATCACAGCACTGCAGGGCACCCTCATCTGCCAGCAGCACAGGAAGGACAGGGATCCAGGGAAGAGCTGACTCCTGCCTGCCAACTCACATCCACTTTGGGCAAAAACCATCCTTTTATTTTGGTTTTGCTCCCATCCTTTTAAAGTAGGACTCCTCTTTATGTCTTAATCTTCAGCTGTGCTGAACAATGTCCCTGCACACACTCTGCACATCTGACAAAGGCAACCAGCAGGAAACAGAACCCGTGGTCAAGAGAACTCCAAAAGGAAGCAATTAGCTGTACCTCGGAGTACTGCAGCTGCAGGTCCCATCACATGAAATGCTTTTTCCTCCCAGGCACAGGTCCCACAGGCACAGGACACAAAAGCTGTCACTCAGGTGGGCTGATGGAAGAAGTCTGAGATAGGGAAGCACAAAAGCTCCAAGTCCAGGAGACTGATCCATAGATTGATCCAGCTTCTCCTGCTTCCAGAGGGTTAAGGAGGATGAGGCAGCAGCACCTCTGGCACAGTCAGAGCCATGGGACAGTTTTTGTCTGCTCCTCATGGCAAACACTGACACAAGGGAAGCCCCAGGCCACTGCCCCGAGCCCCACACAGAGGAGATGAGCAGCATGGAAAAAGGGGACAGTCCACTTGCAGAAACCTCCCTCTTCCAAAGGGCTCTGCTTTGAACAGGCTGAGCCAGCTCAGTGCAACAAACCAACCAAAGTACTCACTTCCAGCCCTGGGGAAAAGCAGGAAAAAATGCTGGGGAGTAAAAGCATCCTGGAATGGAAGGAGATTTTAATTTCTCACTGGAACAAAGCTGCTTGAAGCCAGACCAGAGGGGGGTGGGAGAGGAAATGAGGGTGTTTAAAGCAGCATTCTGTCTGCACTCACAGATATCTACTAATTACAGCAAGACTGGCATCATGTCCTTGCTCCCACTGCCACAACTACTCTACCAGGGCTCTCTTAATTAACACATCTGACAGCACAGCTCCTGCTGGGAGCCAGGCAGCTTCTTGCAATGCCACTCACCCTCCATGGCTGGGTGTCACCTCTGGGTGGCCCCAGCCAGTGCCACTGGGCTGGGGAAGGTGTGGTAGAAGAACCAGGGTCTCAAAGAGATGCTGGGAATGAGGGCTGACCCATTGCAGGAGCCTCCCACCCTCTTTCCTGGCTTGCAGGGGGCAGACAGCGCCAGCCAGCCAGCAACTCCCAGTGCTACAGCTTTTATTCCCCATCACAGCTGGTCTGAAGAAATTGCTAACACGGCATTTGTGTCAACTGCTCCCCTGCAGAGACAGACGGGCAGTTATTGATATGCCCTTTTCCTGATAAAAACAGGCCATTTATAGACTCATTACTCCGTTTTTCCTTAAATCACTTCCCATACCCATTCACTGCAGTTTTCGGGAGGGCAGGACGTGTCACCAGCTCCTGGATCCATAACAATTATCACCATCCAAAGGCACTTTCTTCGCCCACAATTCACCAGTTCACTGATGGAGACATTTGCCCTACATTCACCCATCAGAAAAAATCATCACCCACAGCCCTTGCCTGGTTCCCCGCCGTGTCCCACAAGGTGAGCACCATCACCTGTCTAAGCCAGCCTGGCTCAGAATGGCTGGGAAGGTTTTGGGGGGAAGCAGGAGGACATGTCCCAGCCTGTGGGTGAATGTTAACCCACAAGGTGCCTGACCAGGTACACTTACCTTGCCAGAAGCAATTACAGTCCATTTGACACAATCTGTTCTGGATATTTTAGCAGATCCCGTTGTGATAGGACAAGGAGGAATGACTTTAAATAAAAGAAGGGCAGATTTAGATTATATATAAGAAAGGGCTTTTTTACAATGAGAATGGTAAGGCGCTGCCACAGGTTGCCCAGAGAGGTGGTAGATGCCCCATCCCTGGGACCATTCAAGGTCAGGTTGGCTGGTTCTGTTCTGAGCAATCTGATCTGGTTGATGATGTCCCTGTTCATTGCAGGGGGGTTGGACTAGATGACCTTTAAAGGTCCCTTCCAACCCAAACTACTCCTTTATTCTATTACTAACCTGCAATGCTTTTGAAAAACCTGAACGCTTCATACAAATAAATAACCTTAATAACCAGTGACTGCAAGACAGCCAGCCAAGAACATTTTGTTTTGGTAAACAGAGTATTGACCGTATATCTGTGTCCTTGAGATGAACTTGACTCCTTGACAGCAGCAAGAACCCAACAAAACATTTTGTCCATAACTCCAAAATGGTGAATGGCCTTTGTCTGGAGCCAGTAGCACACCAGCTTTATGAAGGTAATAAAGCACCACTGATTTAGCATTGTCAGGAATTTCCCCCTCCCTAAAACTCTGCCTTTTCTTTGTTTGCACAGCTGACCCAAGCTGCACAGTGTGAACGTGGGCTTCAAGAGGCAAAGTCCATCTCCATGGTCTGGATTTGGCAGGAATAAAACTTTTGTCCCTGTTGCCCTGTGCTGACAATGGAGCTGTTGGCACAAAGGTAGGTGCAAGCAGCTCAGAGGGAAGACACTCTTGTGTCCTTTGTAGCAGCATCTTCAAACCAGCGCTTGATTTTCAGGGCTTCACGCCACTGTAACATTTATAATCAAGGAGTGCCCAGCCAGAGAAGACAAGATGAATAAAACATTCCCTCAGCCTTCCCTCCAAGCACTCCCCATCACACCAATATCCATGGATCTCTTTCCTCTGTGCACAGCCTCTGGCCCTGATTGGACCCAGAGACACATAGAGGAAATATTTTCTCTGTCGGTAGAACAGTTCCTGCTGTAAAGCAATTTCCTACATGAATTTAGATCTGTTGGCAATTGTTCTCCCTAAAGCAAACAAGTTTTATTGGAGAACCAGGCAAGGAGCTTAGAAAGCAGGTGCTACTAATTTGTTTGGGGCATATAAGAAGCAAAAGCCCCTCTACCCACACCAGGCAATGAGATTTAATTAGTCTCCGTCTCATCTCTGACAGGTTATTTTAATCAAGCACATCCTAACCAAGGCACGGAGAGCATGTTCACTATGGATAATGAGGAGTAAGGCACAAGGCAGAGGGCAAAGCACAAGGGACCATCATCAGCACTGCAGTCCCCCCAGCTCCCAGCCCCTCACCACAGTCCCTAAAACACACAGCACCCAGGCACATGACCTCTGGCCACAGCAGCATGATGCCAATTCCAAGAAAATAAAGTTTGGGAAGAGAAAGGATAGATTTCAAGCTGTCCCAGAGACCAGAGATACACTTTATGCTACAAAACAGAAAACCTCAAAGGATTGTGGATGAAAATTACTTCCAAATCCTTTTGTCCCAGTGAACAGTGACAGACCAGCAGATGTAACATCACGTTCTCCTGAATTTCTCTGCCTCCCTGTATGTTCTTCTCTGAAAAAGACAACAGCAGTTCCTGGAAACTGCCTTCCCTCTGCAGATTGATCAATACCTTGTGCTCCATTTACAACTCCTTTTAAACTGCACAAGCTTTCCTAAAACAAGCAAGAAAGAAAGCTCCAAGGGTGTTTCATCTGAAGAAGTATCATCCATATCATTCTATGCAATATAATTGGACAATAGCATTCCTGTTTAATTTTCCTTAAGTCCAATGTCTGCTTAGATTTTGGCCAATATACAGAAAATACCTGCAAGAGTTGTATATCAGGCATAAAAAAAATCCCATCTACTGAAAAGGCCATGGCCTTAAAAAGTGCACAAGCTGGCCCTCCTGGTTAAATGCACACAGCCAGGCAAGGCACTGATGAATGCCTGTGTTTTCCCTTGCCTTATCTTGAAACAAAGGTCAGGCAACATTTAAAACACTAAAGGAGAATCAAAAGATTTTTTACTTCCTTTTTCTTCTTTTTCTAGGGACTTGCTGGTTAAGTGATCCTACGTTCTTGCTGGATTTGTTCTATAACCTGGGGTGCATTTCCAACAAGTTTCACAGGACTCCTGCACCTCCTGATGCACATCTGAAGAATTTCATTGAATTTCCAAAGCCGGATCAGAGACCCAGCTGGAGAAACCCAGCCAAATTCCCCCCCCAGCAGCTGAAAACAGCACAGATCTGGCACGGTGCATCTTTTTATTTGCTTATTTTGTGCTCTGTAATGTTGCTCACCCCCCTCCCACTCCCTTTGTTAAAACCAACCATTGTTCCCTATTGAAGCAGTTTAATCCCCCGCTTCCCACTGTTTCGTGCATCCCTCATTCAGCCACTCCTGGGTGCTGCCTGTGTCCCTCGACATCTCCCCCATTCCTGAAGAGAACATCCACTGTATTTACTATTTTAATAACCCTGCAGAGAGAAAAACCTTCTCTTCCCCCTCCTCCCTGGTCTGAGCAAGTGCTAATTGCTCAGACATGCAAGGCGCACACACACAGAAGCATCATGTTGATCTGATTGCAAATCCCGGTACGTCAGCAACCCAGAGACCCTCCTCCAACTCGGATTAGAGGGAAGAGGCTCACCAGTGCAAGCAGCAGGTGCTGGAGGAGGCAGCGGAGCCGCTTCCCAGGTAAGGGACCCTTCAGCCCTCCATCCCCAACGCCGGCAGTCCCACTCACTTTATTGCGACAAAATGCAAGAGAAGTGAGGTGCTTCTCTTTGCAGAGCCTGGGGACCAGCTGCCAAACCTTTGATCTTCACAGTGGGGGTAGGGGTCAGTTGCTTGTTCATTCCCTGTGGAGGAATTCTTGGGAGTATGGGTCAGGCAATAGTGATGGATGTGGCAAGTGCTACAGATGGGATGGTTCTTGCTGTGCCTCTGAAGTGGATTTGCTTTCAGGATACTTTTTTCTCTCTTTCCTGATTAATCCAGGACTTCTGAGATTTACAGGTTTGTCTGTCCATCTGTGCTAGGTTTGGGGTGCTGACAGTTGTTTGTACTAGAGATGGTCTTTGCAGTGATTAAGTTCAGAGCCCACACTTGCTTAAAGGTCTACTTTGATTGTGGGATAAATCCCTTTAACCCTTTGTTTCAGAAATACTCTCTGAACTATTTTTCCCCCTCCTTCTTTTGCTAGAGGACCCTGGGAGTGGGGAGTAGCAGTGTCAGAAACTTCTTCATTGTTTGTGAAATCCCAGTCCATGAAAAGCCTGGACTCCGACACAAAGGCAGGCATTAATTAACCCCTGGAACGCTTCTGCTCCAGCACGGAAAGCGAGAACTGTGCCAGTGAAACAGCAGCCATCCCTCAGGTCCTCCAAGGGCTGTGAACAGCCAGCCAGGCACACAACTCCCCCTTCTGCCTCCTTGTTCCTGCCAGCCCCCGAAGAACTCTCACTGCAGACAGCTGAACTGGAGCTACTCAACTCCCCAGCAAAGAAAAGCCAAAGCTCACCGCAATGCTCTCGGAAAGAAGAGCTCCTTGACTCATTTAGAAAGTCATAGATCTCTTGTTTCCGTGGTTCATGGAACCTTATGTCTTCCAAAAACTTTTTTCCCACCTCATCACTCCAAAATCTAACTCCTCTAACAGGGCAGAGAGGTAAGTTATGTGGTCCATGCAGCCTCACAACTTACCTTTGAAAACAAGCTGCATCTAAATGAGGTAACAGCTGCTTCTCACAGGAGGGGAAAAAACACCCAGCCAAACAGAAAAGCTCTCACTTCTGGGCTAGCAAGGCTTTCAGTGGCATCTGAGAGTGGTCTGCAATCAATAGGCATGGCAAATAGCTCCTTTTGGGATGATCTGAACAGCTCCTGCAGCAGTGCAGGCAACAGCTGCTACCTGGAAAACAGCATGAGGTTCAACTTCACCCTCCAAGAGCAGGCAGCTGATTTCTACGTTGTCCTGCCTGTGATCTACTCTGTGATCTGTGCTGTGGGGCTCACAGGCAACACTGCTGTCATCTACGTGATCCTCAAGGCCCCCAAGATGAAGACTGTGACCAACATGTTCATCCTGAACCTCGCTATAGCTGATGACTTGTTCACCCTTGTCCTGCCCATGAATATTGCTGAGCACCTCCTCCGCTACTGGCCCTTTGGAGAAATCCTCTGCAAGGTCATCTTATCCATAGACCACTACAACATCTTCTCCAGCATTTATTTCCTGACAGTGATGAGCATAGACAGGTACCTGGTGGTACTGGCTACAGTCAGGTCCAAGAGGATGCCCCATCGCACATACCACGCAGCCAGGATTGTCAGCCTGTGCATCTGGATCCTGGTCACCATCATAGTCCTCCCTTTCATCATCTTTGCCAACGTCTACACTGATGACCTGGAGATCAAGAGTTGTGGTCTCAGTTTCCCCAAGCCTGAGAGGTTTTGGTTCAAAGCCAGCAGGATCTACACCCTCATCCTCGGCTTTGCCATTCCGGTATCCACCATCTGCATCCTCTACACCATGATGCTCTACAAGCTGAGGAACATGCACTTGAACTCCAATGCCAGAGCCCTGGACAAAGCCAAGAAGAAAGTCACCGTTATGGTCTTCATAGTCCTGGCTGTGTTCCTCTTCTGTTGGACTCCCTTCCACTTGGCCACCATCGTGGCTTTGACCACTGACCTACCCCAGACCTCCATGGTCATTGGAATATCCTACTTCATCACCAGCCTCAGCTATGCCAATTCCTGCTTGAATCCTTTCTTGTACGCTTTCCTGGATGACAGTTTTCGGAAAAGTTTCCGCAAGTTGCTGGAATGCAGAACTTCTTGAACAGAGGGTTGGGGATGACAGGTCCCTGCCCTCCCAGGGCTTTTCAGGGGCAACTTTGCAGACTGGAGGGGCGGCCAATGAATGTACAATGTCCTTTCTTTGGTTTACATGTAATGTTTNATTTCTACTGAATGATCACCCAAAACAACCAACCCTCATCTGAGCTGCAGCTCAGTAAAGGGTAACCCAGCACCCCCCCTGCTCAGCTCTTCCCATGGCATAAAGCTACAGACCACAGAATATCCAGAGCTGGAAGAGATCCACAAGGCTCAGAGATCCTGGCCTTGCAGAGAACAGCACCAAGAACAGCACAATGTGCCTGAGGGTGTTGTCCATCCAAACCTCAGTGAAAGTGTAAATTCTGCTCCTTATTTCTGCTGTTAGAAGTTGTGATTCATGGAGGGGGGAATGCTGTGGGCTCAGGGAGAGGAAGGGAGATGTGGTTCTTGCAGAGCCAGAGATCTGGCCAGGCTTACCAAGAGCCAGGGAGCTGCTTGGGAGGGAGCTCAGTTCCCAGCTCATCCATTCCTCAGCCTTTTCCAGTACGTGATTTCAGCCAACAGCAGCAGAGAGAATACTCAACACATTAATAAATCCCATAATACTGAATAAAGCACTTTGGTTTATGGTTTTGCTGTAAGAACTCACCCCTGGATAGTTATAATTAATTGAACTAGAAGAAAAACAAAGATTTCCATTCTTTTTCTCACCAATTTACTTTTTCTTTTTTAAGAAGAAAATCACCACTGCTAATAAAAAACCCTCTCCTGATATTTACCTGCCTGGGAAGGAATATTGATCTCTGTGCAGAGAGAAAGCACTTTCCTTATTGCACATCTCACTGACTGATCCATCTTCCCTACAGAATATGGCCTTGGCTTTATTTTCAGAGCAGTTCTGCAATTTATTGTTCTCCCAGGTCATGCCTAACCCCATAACTCCTGGGAACTGTGGGGAGAGGATGTGGGAAGAGCTTGTTTTCATCCTTCAGCAGACTTCATTTCTAACAGCAGGCAGCTGCCTGCACTACTGCCCTTTGCAAGACCCAATTTTCCACCATTTTCACATCTTCTGTTCTTATGTTAATTACAGACAAAGGTTCCTGTGTAAAAGAAATTCCCACTGATCTCCCTTAAAAGGAATGGGCCAAGACATTCCTGGTCCACCCAGTTAACTCTTCCAGATTATCATCCAAAGCACAGGAGGTTTTATTTTCCTTTATTAAAGCACACAAGTAGCCACCTAATTGTCATTTACACTGTGGCAGTAGTAAAAATCACACCAACACAACCACTTCCAAAGGGAATTACAGAGCCAGCACTAAAGCCATCCAGCTGACCATGAGCCTGTAACTCCAGAGGCACAGTACAATAAAGTTTTGCTTTCAGGTGTTTGCTGCTCTTCTTACAACAAACTCCACTGAGCATTGAACAGAATGCCTAAACACATTCACTGCAAGGGCCATGGAAATACCCAAAAGCTTGGTAAACACACATTTATTGAGTACTTGAATATGTAAGATCGTTGCAGCATAGTCATTATAACAAAATCCATATTTAAAAAATGCCAAACACGGGTACATTTTTTTCAGAGGACATAAATCTATTTAAAAACTCAGCCAAGAACAACAAAGGCAGGGTGGCTATTCCTTAGCCAGCCACCAATGAATGTTCTCCTGCTCCCTAAGGGTAAGAACAGCCCAGCAGTCAGTTCCCAGCTTCAGCCCCGACCAGCCCACAGCAGAGACGCTGAGCAGACCCAAGGTCACTCCCTGCCCAATGCTGGTACTGCACCCACAAATAACATCCCACCTAAAACCCAGTTTTTCCGAAGGCATGGATGCAGCTTGCCAGCAGTGCAGTTCTCAAGGAGCTGTTCTTCACATGCCTGGGGTTTATATGGGATTTCCTGGTGAGGGCTGGGGGATTAACATCCGCTACAAAGTGCTTAAAGTGCCCAGATTTCCTCCTCCCTCCAGATTGGTCAGGGAAAGTGCTAATTGCAAAGTTTGCTCTGGTATCCATCCAGATTCCCAATCAAATGCTAATCAGCATCAAAATCCTCCCAGCTTGAGCAGTTTACAAGGGATCTGGGTCCTACACGTGGGACACTGGAATTGCATCTATATTTTAAGCCCAACCATGAGGGAAACACTACATAGAAATATAACATTTGATTCCTTTGTACAGCATATATAAAGAACAAGACAGCATTAAAATATTGGCAAATCAATACATTAAAAATACAGAATCTCATAGACCAGAGCACAAGAAATATATTCACATTAGAATCTGTACAGTCCAGATGACGCTGCTGGTTCTCAAGCTGGAATTGACCTCCCCTCTCCAGCTGGAGGTTGGTGTTTTGCTCCCCCATCAGCACCACTGGCCACCACTGCCCAGATTTTCCCTGTTGTGCTACAGGGAGAATCCCAGCCTGCTGCCCTCCCCAGCACAGAGGGCACAAGGTGGTGAAACTCTTTGGGGAAGCTTTTGTTATTGAGTGAAATGACAGGACATTTCATTTTACACAAAGCTCTGGCCTACTCTGGGAGAGGAAAATCAATCCATGGTTGTCAGGAGGACTGGTACCTGGGCAGCATTTCCCACGTGCTCTCAGCATCGTGGGTCTCATTTCAGTTAAAAACATAAAACAAACCACAGAACCCCACATTTTGTATGGTTTGTGCCCCGCTTATCCCATGTGGAGCAAGTGGCACTGGTTTAGGCTGCCTCCTCCCACCAGGAATGTCCATGTCTTCTGGAAGAGCTGCCATTCTGACTTCTCCAAAATGGCTTTCCCCAAGACATAAATACATGTGTCTATAGGCCACTTCATTCCTTCCTCCTCTCACCGAGGAAGATGCCCAAGGCATGTTTGGTAAGGAGAAATCCTACCATGTATCTGCACCTATTCCACTGCAGACATGTATATACAGACACATTCAGTCCATTATTACACTGGAAAGACAGAGTTCAAAAAAAAAAAGTAGCAGCAGCATGTAAATGAGGAATTGTGTTCTTTTCCTCAGTCTTTTTTCTTCCTCCCCTTCAGAGCTACATCATCAGTTCTGACAGTCGCTTCTCTCCCCCTGCTCCCCTCTGAGAGGGGAGTTTCACTGCTGATCCCATCTGCAGGAGCTGGCGTTAGAAGGCAGTTTGAATTTCTCTTCCCGTCAGCTCCCTCCTCTCCCTCCCTGCATCCTTCCCTGCACGATGACTCATCCTGGAGATGATCTTGGGTTTTGTCTGATGGCTCCTGCCCACTTTGGCTGCAGCAAAGTCTGATTTCAGAGCGATGGCACAGGAGGAAAACCTGCACACAAGCGCCTGGTGAGCCACTCGAGCCATTAACATCTCCGCTCGGGGAGGACAAAAGCAATGCAAGAGTTCACATTCTGTCTGTCTCCCAGCAGCAGAAGCATAAGCCCCAAGGAGCGATGCCAACTTTAAACCCTTGATTCCTAAACTCTCAATAACGTTGCAAACCCCAGGGTTTTGCAGGAATCAAAGGGCTGATTTCAGACACGTTCCATAGTGCAGGATGCACTGGAATTAAAAAGGCATCAAATGGGCTCACTTTGTCTGCATGCTCTCGCAGTATCCAGTATTCCCAACCCCCAAAATTGTTTGCTTGGTTTCTCACCTCTCAGTTTTGAGGTCCTGCTAAAGGGCAGTTATCTGAGTTAGTTCTGACGTGGGGGTGGTCGGACTCTGCTGGGCGACAGCCACCATGGGGATTTCCATGCCTAGTCAGGCCGGATTGTTAGTCCCCTCCGAGTTCTTGCAGGCGTAGGCAACATCCTTGGCAATGCTGCACATCCTGTTGGACATCTGGAGCTCGGTCCTGAAGGCAGTGGGGAAGCAGAACTTCTTGAAGCACGCCTTGAAGTTCTCATCCAAGAAGGCATAGAGCACGGGGTTCAGGCTGCTGTTGGCGTATCCCAGCGCCGTGCAGAAGCAGGAGATGGCCAGCTCCAGCTCGCTTTCTGCCTTGGCACCCAAGCACTGCACCAGCACGAAAATCTGGATGGGAGTCCAGCAGACAATGAAGACTGCCACCACCACGAGGACCATGCGAGTGATGCGCCTCAGGTTCCGGTCCTTCTCCTTGGAGCCCGAGAGGACACGGACGTTCTTGAGCCGCCGGATCATGAGGCTGTAGCAAATGGTGATGATCAACACTGGGATCATGAAGGAGAAGAGAAAGACACAGATGCCAAACACTGGATCCCAGTAGTCCACGGGAGAAGGGAGCTTAATTAGACAATCAATTTCTGCAAGAGTAAAAAAAATAAAATGGGAAGGAAATCAGCATACAGATCAAGCAGAAAAACATCTGCACATTCAGATTAGTTTAGGTTAGTTAGGTTAAGGGTTGGACTTGATGATCTTAAAGGTCTTTCCCAACCTAATATAACAATTCTGTTTAATACTAGAAAATACTGATTCTTCATTTAATACTAGAAATTCCAATGCTGTATTTAATACTAGAAATTCTAATTCTATATTTAATACTAGATCAGCAGTAGCAGTGATACAGAGAGGCAGGAGCAGAAAGGGAAGAGTTAAATTGATTTTACAGCAGAGACCTCACCCCACTGATGAAACTGGCACCCCTGGCCCTGGCCCCTCCTGTGCACCTCCCTCCTCTGGGTGCAGGTGTACTGACCATTGTTCTCATTCTCTGCAGATCCCATCACCATGGCCGGGATGCCGAAGACAGAAGCCAGTGCCCAGATGCAAACATTGACCACCTTGGCCTTGTGGGGCGTGCGGATGTCCAGGGCTTTGATGGGGTGGCAGATGGCGATGTAGCGGTCCACACTCATCATGGTCAGTGTGAAGGTGCTGGTGAACATGTTGTAGTAGTCGATGGAGATGGCGATCTTGCACAGGACATTGCCAAAGGGCCAGAAGCCCAGGAACGTGTCTGTTCCCTGGAAGGGCAAGGTCATCAGGCACAGGGTGTCAGCCAGAGCAAGGTTGAAGATGTAAATGTTGGTGGCTGTCTTCATCTTGGTGAACCTGAAATGCAGGAATGAGCAATGGTTAGAGCTCCAGCTGACTCTGATGGGTCAGACACTGAACTTTGCTGAAGCAGATTCTGCTGCTTTAGGAAGGAGGTGTTGTATTTTCTTATGTAGTGAGATTGGCCAACGTCACCTTTCAGCCTCCCACATAGATCAGCCCATCTCCTACAGCACCACAAATGGTCCCTCCACAGTCAGTTCCATGGGCAGGAGAACCATTCCCTCAGACTGCTGGGGAGCACCATGAAAGCCCAAGCCTCAGAAGGTGTTTCTCAAAAAATTACTTCAATAGGGCCAAGTTAGAATTTCACTACCTATGGCTTCATTATTATAAGTATTGGTGAGAGCTTTAGCCAGTATGCTGATTTGAAAGGTGCAGGAGTAAGGTGATCAGCCATTTGGTGTGGGCTCGTGGCCAGAGAGCATGGCTAATGTGAGCTGTCAAATCAGAACAGGCTACATGGCCAGCCCTGGCCAGCCAAAAACTGATGAGGAACTAGGTTTGAATCAGAAATCAAAATATCACAATGGCTCTTCCTAAAGAAAGGAATAAAGTCACGAGTCAAACTCCACATCAAAGATTTTTTGTCATTTCAGTATTACTTTTACCACACGAACTGACTGCCCCAAAGAAAGAGTCACCTTGCCCTAATGGCAGTCATCTCCTTTTCACACTTGGGAAATGATGCAGAGCCTGCTGTGATCACCTATCCAGGGGGACGTGCAGCATCTGCAGAAATGGAAGCTCAACAGTGACTCGGTGGCTGAGTCTAACATTTCAGCTCCAGGATATTCCTCTCATGGGCAGAATAAGAGCTCAAATAGGTATAATTTTAAAACTACAGCTCATCCATCATTTACTCTACTAATGGCCTTAGCAGAAACGTCGCCAAAAATGGCAGACAATGATGTTATTAACGGAGTGCAAGTTCATTTAAGGGTATAATGCTTGTACCCATAAACTGCTGCACTACTTGCAGCCCAATGTGTTAGAATATTACAGGGTCTGATTTGACCTGAAAAGCTCTTTTTGCCAAATTGATTCAAAATAGCAAACCCACAACTGCCCTTCTCAGTGCTGTGCCCTCCCCTGAGGGTCTGAGTTTCTTCAGCTCTTGATAAATTATTTGAATTCTTGGCAGAACATTATCACTGGCACATTCTGAACCCTGCTGAGACACTTAGTGACGTGGTCAGGTTTGCAAGAGAAGCAGACAGGGGAGCCACGATCCAGACTATAAAGTGTATTTTTTTACCTGCCTTGGAGCTCTAAGCTGGGCTCCTATCAGAAGTCTGAAAGCAGCTTCAGAAAGCAAGACCGAGTGATCCTACGTTTGACCCTGAAAGCCAAGGGAAGATTTTGGAGGTGATCACTGATGATCACTGATCATTGTTGGAAATACTGAGATCCCCACACAAGGCTTTTCCTGGCCCAGAAATCAATCACAGGTTCTTAGAAAGCCAGCCCAGATCAACTTACATAACCAAAAGCAGTAGAAGGAAAATACCAGTGCTTTTCCTTTTGTGATGGGATGAATGAGCAAAAGCACTTTGCAAATCCAACACAACCAGGCAGTTGCCAGGGCTTTAAGCTTTGGGATTTGCTAAGGAGAATTACAGCAGGTTCCAGTGCCCTGAACTCCAGAGAAGCACCTCAGGGTGGGCAAGTTTTCCATTCTTGTTTGAATGCTTGCACTTGGCATAAATGTGGCAAAGCACAGTGGGGGTCAGGTGGGTCTGTGAGTGGATTCACTTTCCTGTCCAGGTCAGCAAAGATCAGATTAAAATGAAGAAGTGAAATTATTCTTTTATCAGCTCTCACAAAAATAAGCATTGTCAGCTCAGGCTTTAGGAAGTTATTCAGTCTCCTAAGACTGTGCTGGCAAAGGTCTCCTGGGAGCTGCAGTTTCCCCCAAACACCACAAACCTGGCTGGGCTGGCTCAAGCTTCCCAAAGGTCAAGTTTGTTGCAGTCCATCCTCCCAGGAGGGCTGGAGTTAGAGGCAATTCATCAACATGCCTCTTAACATGCCTTTCACTGATGTTTTAACTCAGGGGAATAGCAATTTTGAGCAGTGGTGAGGTACTTCACTGCAAAACATAAACACTTAGAGGTTGCTGGGGTTTGATTTTTTGTCATTGACCAGTGGGAGAAATGACCAGCAATTCACCCACCTCCAACCCCCATCCAACATCCATGGGGGACAAAGCTGCCTCCCTGCACATTCCTCTGTCTTCAGTACTGAGAAGTTTGGGGCATCTCAGCCAGCCCTGCACTCAGGGTGTGCAGATCAAACCTTCAGCTCCCTCCCACACCCCTCCAGCCCACTCCTCCCAGACACTTCTCATCATGAATTCAGGTGCAATTGCTCTGCCTGGCCCTGCAGAAGCCCTCAATGCACAGATCCCTCTCCTCTACCTCCTTCCTCACCACCTCCTCGAGGTAATGGCAGAGCCACCTTCCCTCTCTCCCACATGGGACACACTGAGGTGGCTGTCCCACCACTTCCTTCAACATAACTTCCAGTGGAATTTAAAGCTGATTTTACACTTTTGAAAGGGGGGGAAAATTAATTTACACCTAATTAATTACTTCTAAACCACTTTCTCTACATGCTGAGAGTCAACAGCCATTGTCCCAACAAACCAATGTTCCCAAACATTTCCATAATGTTCAGTACACACAAAAATCAATCAACCACTCCTCTGTAGATTAATCTCTATTTCTTTTCCTCCAGAACTGAGAGTGTTCTGTCTCTTAATCTGCACAAAAAAAAAGAGGATACATTAAACTCTCAAGCTTTAGGAGGCACATCAGTTTCTTCCCCCATGACACAGCTCAGCTGCAGATAAGCCTCTGGATTCCATGGAGGACATTAGGTCCCTGCTGGGCCACTTTCTTGCACTCTGCCACAGAGGTAATTTCCTAATGCAGCATCTCCCACAGGGTGGTTCTCAGCTCTCCATCCAGTTCCCCCTTTGTCACAACAGTAATTGCTTTACTCTGCTCTCCTGTTATCTCAGAGGCTGAAGCCTGAGAGGAAGAACACCTGGATATCAGCTCAGAACTCATCTTCCCCCTCCTTTTTGGTAAGTGAACCCTTTGGTAAGGGGAGCACACAGTCTGGGAGAGGAGATTAAGGGCAGGTCATTAAGGGTAGGTAGGTAGACAAACCCTCTGGGCTTTAAGGACCTGTTCCTCACAAGAATGGATTTTGCCCCTGGCTGGGCCTCAGGGTGAGCTCAGACCTCTTTCCTTCTTTGCCACCCAGTCACAGCAAGGCTGCAGGACAGGGGCTGGGGCTGAGGACCAGCTTGCTGCAGCACAGCCCAAAATGGAGCTGCAGACACCAGGAGCAGAGGGACCAAAGCAAAACCTGCAGCCCTGCAGAACCCTGAGCATTATTTCCAGGAGCTCTCTGCCTCTTGGAGCCTCTTGATTTTGATATGTGTAGCTTCAGCTAATTAGGATGCAGACAGTGTTGTTCACCTTGAGCAGCTCCCTCCATCCTCACCTCACACCCCAGCAGCAGGGACAGCCTTTGCCCCCATCTCTGGACATGCAAAAAAGAGCAGAAAAGGCTCAAGGAGGATTTTTACTGAGCTGCTCTCACCCTGTGATGGTGGAAATCAGCCCCAGTTCTCTCCCATGTCTGCTTCCAGCCTGCTCCCAGCCCTCAGGTCCTGTGAAGCTGATATTTGATCTGGCACGTTCTGTCATGATTTGTGTCCCCTCAGCCATCCGCCCACACTGTGCTCTCTGCATCCCTGCTGCTCTGATCACCATCCCAGAGCCCCCCAGCTTCAAACTTCTGGCCAGCTTAAGATGATTTATTCTTAATGGTTCAACAGGCCCTGAACAAACGCACAGAACTTGAGAAGGACAAATTTAAATTAGCCTGCTCTCTGAGGCCAGACACTACAGCAAAAGCAGCAACCAACAAGGCACCTAAAAGCCTATAAATTACACAGCAAGACAGGGACTGACCAGCAGGTGTGAGTTAGGGAGTCTGCAGCCCGCCAGGATGAGAACACACTTTGGTATTTTCTTGTCCATGAGTCTCACTGCTGTGTCTGAGGGACAGCCATGAAAATCCAGCCCCACCCTCTGCTTCAGGTGCTCTCTGGGGACCAGAGTGGATGGTGCTGCCATACCAAGGGAGGATGCTCTGTGGTTGCTGCTGCAAAGACTTCAGCAACTCACCCAGGGGCTCCCAGGGGTGCTCCCACATCCCTGAGCAGGAGCTTGGACACCAGGAATAGTGCTCTGGTCTAAGGAGGGCGCTCATCAGCACCCACCCTGCAGCAGGGTGCTCTTATCCCTGCTCGTGGGCCAGATCTGCCTCTGCTGAATTGCTCATGTCCAAAATGCACCTGGGAATTGCCCAGTCTCTGAAAAACCCTGGGAACCAAGTCCCATGCTGAACATCACAGAGTTACTGCTGCACATGGGCAACTCCCTTTCACTCATCTCACCACAGCCAGGTGAAACAAAGAGCCCTCCAACACACCCTGGAGCTACAGGACCTGTGTTAGCAGGGGCCAGATGTGGCTACTGTGGGTCATGTGGCTGAGCCCAGCTCACCTGGGCTCAAGGGGACCCAGAAATGAGGGAGTTGCAGACCTGTCCTTTGCAGCATTATCACAGCAGAATCCCCTCCTGCTCACCTCACCATCTTCCCCTGGCTCTACTCACTCTCCATGGCAAAGAGACATTGGGGTGAGTTTCATTCCTCTAAAAACTGCAATCATTTATGTCTATTTATTTTATTTTTCAAGGGAAAACTAAGAGGCGGACCTGGAGACAACGAAGGTCTCAGATGGCCCCACTCATGTCCACTGGGTCCCCACTGCATGAAGCACTCATTTCATTTCAGCTCTGAGACACACAGCTGGTCCAGGCTTTTCCCTTAGAGAGCTTTCTATTAAAAAATCAGCATCTCTGAAATGTCATGATTAACTTCATTTCCCCTGTCTCATCACAGCCAGCTGCCCTCACCCCTATTCTTGGGGACTAAGGCAGTCTTCCAGCAGAGCAATGGCTGGCACAGCATCCCCAGGCGGGCTCACGGTGCAGGCACATCCCCATCACATTCTTTCTCCTAAAGCTTCACCTGGAGGCAGCAGATGAAAATGTAGGAGCCTGACAGCCCTAAACTGCCTAAAACATTCCTGGAAATGCTCTGAAATGTGTTCTGCCATGGAGAGATCTGGGCCCCCAACAGAGAGCTGCCTTAGCAATGAAGAATGCCCAAGAAATGAGGCAGTGTTCCCATGGGGGTTTGAGCTGGAGTCCTCCAGATTCCCACTGCTGAACATCACAGCAGCTGGGGACAACAACGACTCCCCAGACTAGAAGCTGCACCTTTTCCCTTCCCTGACACACCAGTGGCTGGCAGGGATTTGGGGCCACTGTCACACCCCTATAACAACACCTGGGTCAGCACCATCTCCAGGCCCATGAGCCAGCCCCACCCCCAGGGCCAACAATCCACCCTCCTTCCCCTTTGCTTTCCTTCCAAGCAGCCTTGTAGACTTCAGTTAATAGCTAGGAGGGATCTGAGCAGCCTGGTTTCCCTCACTCTCCCCAAAACCCCTCTGTTCAGCTCCTTGTTTCACGTTCATTAAGAAGCAGAACAGGAAATATATGCAGAAGAGAGCAAACAGCAGAGGGGGAGGGAGGGGAGGCATCGTCTCTGCTGGCAAGGAGCTCCAGGATGAGCCAGCAGAACAAAGCCACAGGCGAGGCAGGTTCCCACAATAGGCCCTTTACTGTCCAAGGAATCGTGATCCTGACAAGAGCCCTTCTCCATCTTACCCAATTAGTGCTGCTCTGCACTGGAAGGGATCGGCTGTCACATGATGACTGTCTCTATAAATTAATCATTCCAAATGTTAAATCACTCCAAATATAATAGAGATGTAGGCTGGGTTCTACAACACGGAGGAAAATCTAGAGGAGGCTTCGAATCTGTACTTTTGTGTGAAATACCGGGAGATTTTAAAACTTTTCCCTTGGTGCTGCAAAAAACTCATTCAGAAGGAACAAAAAAATGAGCTTTCCTGAGGCCTCCAACTTCCTCGAGTGCTGGTATTAGAGCCTTTCTATTTCCCAACTCCCTCAAAACCAGGAAACCATTACTGTTTATAACACTACCAGTCTTTTCTGGAAGGTAATACACCATTTTCCTATGGGCTGTGCAATGTGTTGAAGCCTGATTATCCTTGCTGAAGCATGCAAAGAAAAAATCTTGTGTGGGGTACACATTACCTACAGTGATAGGGGTGCATCACAGGGGGTTTGCTGATCATTTTTCTATTAATGGAAGAGATTTATCTTTAAGAGCCCCAAAACCCTTTGTGGACTTAGCAGCAACCAACTTCCAACCTACTGAAAACCAGGTGCTATTCAAGGCACAAAACATCAAAGCTCTAATCTGAGGAGAAAAGCCTCTGTTTGAGAAGTTCATCAGCGTCCTCCTTGTAGGGCCACCACTTGGCAACTCTGCATCAATCTGAGTGCGTGGCCAGGGTCAAAAGGTGGATATTGAGCCCAATTCATCCTCACACCTGCTCCTGACCTCAACAGACAGGGCAAGGAGAGAAGAATCCTGGGCAGAGACAACCAGAAGTTGTTACTCATCGACTCAGGAAGGGTCATTTCCTTGGCTATAACTCAGTGTTGGTCTCAGTACTGAGCTCCCAGGGGACCTGGATGGGGAACAGCAGCTCCTACACATGCTCTAGCTCAGGTATAACCTCCCCAGCACACACTTTATGAGGGGGCTCTCCAGGCTCACAGAGTGTTTTGGAAAAAACAGAGGTGAATTGCAAAAAAGAAGTCCCCAAATAGTCAAAATTTATGTTGGCTTTTATATCTATATATATATACACATGGGTTTTTGAATAAAGCGAAATAGAGAGATGGAAAAGCCTGAGGGCAACTGGAAGTGGACCCTGTTTCAGTTTTCAGTTGCTTAAAAACCGAAACTAGAGGACACACACAAAACAAGGCAAATTCCAGGGGGAATTCCAGTGCTAAATCCCACTTTCTTTTCCTGAGTTGCATTTATCCAACTGGAAGGTATCAAAATCAAAAAAGGTGTGGAGCAGAAGCCAGTACTTTTCATGCACAGCCATGGCACAGGTTCACCCTGCCCAGGACACCAGTTTGGGACAGTTGTGTTACTGGTGATCCTTCAGTCCCAGCCCTGGGATCAGCAGGGCCAGCAGGATCCTGCTGTGCACATCCCACCACAACTCAGGGGAAAGACTGCCCAGACTTCTCCCTGTACACCCTAAGGCTCTTGCATGGGGTAAGGGCTCCCTTCCTCTGCTGCACATGGGCTGGCATTCCCATGCAGCTTCATCATCATCATCAGACAAGGGCTTCCAGCTCCCAGAGCCTCACTACTCACACACTTACACACACCCACAAACTACTCCAGTGATTGCTACTACACTGAGAAGGAGCACGAGGTCTCCAGATACAGCACCAGTATGCTGCAAACCTCCTCTCTGCATCTGCAGACTCCCCAGGGCTAAGGGGATCCCTTCTCTCTGCCATAAACTCCTCGGCTAACAGAGCACAGACAGGCAGCCTGATGAACAGTCACATCACTTTGTCCTTGGAGCAGAGATTTAACCACCCTCCACCAACCTCTGATAACAAAGACCTAGTTTTGCAGCATGTCCCCCAGCCAAGTTGTAGTTATTCAGGGGAAAGGTGCTTTGGAAGCAGTTGGGCTCCTGGCAGGAACAAGACAATCTCACCAGTGTCTGAATACCTGCTAAACAATTTCATCTTCTGTTGGAACCTTCAGCCTGTCTTTTCTTGTGCTGGCAGCATCCACCTGCACCAGGAATCTGCTCCAAGATGTGGATAAAGTGGAAGCTGCCTCTTTAACATGCAAGGTGCAGGGATCAGAAGGTGGATGCTGGGGCTGAACATAATCACAGCCCTAAGAGCTGCACAAACTTACTTGGTACTTACAGGGCAAAAGTTTCTGATTCCCAGAAACAGAAGGGTTTGAACCACAGCAGAAGCAGACAGGGACTCTCAAAATGCCAGCAGTGGGCAGGGAGGATGGAGTGGTGCATGCTCTGTGCTGTCCCTCTGCAAAAATTCCCCCCCACTCTCCTGACTTCAGTACAAGGAGCCAGAGAAGTTGCCCTCAAGTCTGCAGCATCCTCTCACATCTTATTTGAGTCTGCAGGCTCCACGGAGCTGGAATAAATACATTTGTGGGTTTTCCCCTGTAACAGTAAAAGGAAGCTTCCCAGCAGGCTCTTTCCTTTGCAACAAGGTTCAGCTTTGGAAAGAGCCAGCTCCCAGATGGAGCAGCACCTGCAAACACAGCTGGGGTGCCGGACACAGCACAGGAAGGAGGAAGGTCCCATTAAGGAGCCAGCACACCCTGGCAGTGGAATGCTCTCAGCACGTTGCCCTCCCCAGGGACATCCAGCTCCCTAAAAAAATATTTTAAAAGGCCCTTTTTTTTTTTTTTTTTTTTTTGAGCATATCTGCTCACTGTGTTCCATTCTCTGGGTTAAACTTTAGGAGGCACCAGAGGGCAGCTGAAAAGTGGCAGAAACCTTCATCACAGCCTAGGAAGGGGAAAAAAAAAAAAACAAATAAAACCAAAACAATAAAACAAATGGCACATCGTTACCTCTAAAGCACGTCTCAACCCCCAGGGAAGCGCCTGCCTGCTTTACCCGCAGCAGGGATTGAGGGAGGGAAGGTCTGCCCCGCTCCCAGCTTTCCCTGGAGCCTCCCTGGTGTCCTACCTGACGATCACATACATGACGGAGCAGTTGCCCACCAGCCCCACAATGCACACGATGGAGTAGACGACCACGATGGTGATCTTGATGCTGAGCGGCAGGAAACCATCCCCCGTGCTGTTGTTGAACCAGTTGCTGGGCAGAAAGCTCAGGTTGAGCATGGAGGAGTCGTTCAGCAGCTTCCTCAGGTCGGGGTCTTCAAAAATGTGGGCAGGGAAGAGCGGGTCCATCCTGAAGCAGCAACCTGCGCCCAGGACCTGGGGCAGCAAGAGACAGCTTTAAAATTTGCTGATCAAACGGGTGGCGCGGGACTGTAGGAAGGCGAATGCATGAGAAACGCCGGGGAAGGGTGATTTATTACCAGGGAGAAGGATGATTTACTGCCGAGGAACACAGCCCCCCTCCCCAGGAGCATTTTAATGGGATGCAACCCTGAGAGCCTGGCGCATCCCGAGCACACAGGGATCACGCATATCTCCACACCGCCGGCGCAGGGGACGTGCCGGCTGCACACATCATCCCTTCTCCCAGGGGTTGGATGTCCCCACCTGCCTCTCCCATCCCTGCGGGTCGGTGAGTCCCCCCACATGCGGTTTTGAGCCCCCAGACCTTCCCCAGCCGCCCGTGTACCCCGAGAGCCACCGCGGCTCCGGCACGACCCCACGGGTCCGTATCACGATAAAACAGCAGGAAAAGCCCGAAGTTGGCAATAAACCCCAGCCGGCTCCGTACCTGCGGCAGGTCCCCTCTAGCGCAGCTCCGGACCAGACTCCGCTCCCCGGGGCCACATCCAGCACCGCCGAGCCGGGGGATGGGGGGGACACGGGACAAAGCTGGGGGCTCCGCAGGTGGAGGAGGGGAAAGGGCTGCTCTCGCAGGCAGGGATGCTGCCAGCGCAGGGGGCTGCACCCCGGAGCCCACGTTTTTAAAGAAAAGGGAGGGATGAAGGAGAGGGAGGGAGGGAGGAAGGAGGGCGGCTGGGCAGAACCAGGCTGCCGGGCTGCTCCTACTGCGTAAGAGAAAAGCGGGAGGGGGAAGGAGGAAAAGAGGGGGGGAATGATAAATAACCAAACGTGGTGAAAGGAAGGCGAGCCCACACCTGCGAGACACGGGCAGCGTCCTCCCCCCGCCCCGGCGGAGCTGCGGTGGCCTCCTCATCCCACCCTCGGCGCGGCGAGGAGGGACCAGAGACCCCCAATCTCCCCAAACCCACCCTGCCGCAGCCCCCGACCCGCAGCCTACCTTAGGGTAGGGGTGGGCCCCCAGCAGGAGACGCTGGGAGGAAGGGAAGAATCGGGAAAGGCTACTGGGAAGATCGGGATTCGTGAAGCAGATTCCTCCCTCCTCTGCAATTGTGCAACCTGAGCGCTGTTCTAGCGCAGGAGCAGCGGAATGGGGAATCTGACCTAGAAACTGGCAAAAAAATTACAAGGAGGAATGAGAACTACGGGCAGAAAATTGTTATTATTTAGTATTCTTCTAACAGCATTAGCTAAAGGACATTTTGGTAACACAAACCATCCTGGACTTTGCATCTGAGTTAGATGTTTCAGAAGCTGCAGTGGTAAATTCCTTACCTCATGGTGGGGTGATCCACACAGACCCCTCAGGTACCTGCAGTTCCCAGTCTGGCTGTGGGACATTGACCCTGATGAACCCGGGGCCCAGGAGCTGCAGAACCCCCCAGGTAGGCCAGCCCCAAACAGGGTGCACAGAGGACTTTGGAGCCCACCCCCAGTTTGATCCCAGATCAGAGGTGGATTGGCAGCTGAGAGCCAGAACCCCCTGCTCTGCTGCCTCTGGCCATCTGCAGTGTTTCCCCAAAGAAGCCATTTCCCAGCAGTTTGGGGAAATTTCTCAGTGTTGGGGACACAAGCAGAGACATACAGGTCAGACCAAATTCAGGGCACACTTGCCCAGGAGGTGGAGAAAAAGAACATGAGCTCTTGGGCAGCAAAGATTTCTTCTCTTCCCAGCTCACAGCCAGCCCAACACAGAGCTCCTGGGGCCCAGCAGGCAGGCAGGGCTTCCCATTTGTGCTCCAGCTCTCTTTTAATGGATGTTGGGGACATTTAGCACAAAAGCTACACCTTCTTCTCCAGGAACACAATGCTAAGGTAAGGTGCTGCATGGCAATTTTCTTGAAAGCTCCAACAAGAGATTTCAGCTTCAACAGAGACAAAGGAAAAAGGTATGACCTCGAGCTCCAGCCCTCCTGTGGAACAGAACAGTCTCACTGCTTTGAAAAGTGGGGTTTCATCAGTCCATTAATGAGAGTGTGAAATAAATATTAGAGCAGACATTACCTTAATTGTCAGTGGATTGATTTCCAAAGGCTGAAGGAAGGACAGCAGTAAATCAGTGAGAGAGCTCCCAGCTGGACAGCCTGGGAGCTGATGGGAAGAATGTTTGCAAATTCAGCTCTGCTCCTCTCTGCTGGCTCTCACCCCAACAAATGCTCTCAGCCCTTCCCACACTCCCTTCATGTTAATGCAGTGCAGCAAATACAGCAGGTTCACCTATTTCTTTTTCTTTTTGGCCTGAGATGCATTTCAGAAAGGCTGCTGGAAAAGGGATCAGGATTGCACTTTGAACTACTGACAGCCAAGATACGTGTCTGAGACAAACATCCTTCCAAAAATTCCCCTCATTCATCCCTCTAGTTTTTCCTCAGTGTTCACCCCTGCCCTCTTTGCATGGGGATAAAAGCCCAGGAGGTTCATGTTGCACCTTCAGTCCCAATCCTGCTGCTTCACATTATTTCACCACAATTATAATTCAATAATGGTGAGATCTGTCCTTCCAGAATATCTCATGGTATCTTAACATTTGCTCCTCTCAGGATCCCGAGGATGAGAGGATGACAATCCTCTCAAGAGCAGGATGGCCAGATTTCTTCCTCATCAGAAGTCCCCTGTCCATTGGGGTTTCTGCACCAAGGCTGGGAAGAAAGGCCACCTAAATTTTATCTACATTACCCAAACAGGACTTCTCCCAGCCTACTTCTTCAAAAAGCAGATCAACTCTTCAGCTTGAAGATTACTCAGCAGACAGGAAGGAAACAAAAGCTAAGAAAAGAACAAGACCAAAAAAAGCCACCCTTCTTCCAGGTGATGCCCAGAGAGCCTTGGTGGCAGCAGCAGATCTCACACATCATTAGGAGATGCTGAATTTATAAGAGAGAGTCCAGAGCATCAACATGTGAGTGAAAACACCTTCCACTAGAGTAGATTTATCCAAGCCCCATCCAACCTGGCCTGGAACACTTCCAGGGATGGGGCAGCCACACTTATCTTTACCATTTCTACTACCAAACTCCTGGAGCATCAGCACAGTCTACATCAGTTGTGGATGAAAAATCCTTAATTGTTTCAAGATAATCCAGTTCAAGTGCCAAAAATTGCATCTTCTGCTGTTTCAACCAGTTTAACTTTACAGACATTGTTCCTAAACGTGGAGAACTTTTGCTGATTCTGCAGAAAACAGCCCTCAGCACCTGCATCTCATAATAGCAACAGCCCACAGGGATTTTTTTTTTTTGCCTTTCCTTTCAGGAGGTGAAGATGTCTGCATGTCAGAGCTGTTTTGCCACCTTTAGCACGGTCTGTCAATCTGTTTAATCAAGGCCATCATGAGCAGAGAATTAATTTTGCAAGATGTGAAATCATTTTTTCATGCAGGGAATGAGCACCTGGGCTGGAGAGGAGGGGAGGAAGTCTGGGGGGATATGGAGTGTGCTGGAAAGCAAAGGTTCAAAAATGCAACTGTCACTCCTGGGATGACAGGCACCCGATTAATGGCTTGCCAAAGGCTAATTAGCTAAATTTGTACCACAACCACTGGTAATGGGTGATATTTGTTCTTAGGACATTAATGATGACAAAGATTTAGCAATGATGTATCCCTTCCTAAGGCAGAGGACTTAGAACAAGATGATCTTTACAGATCTACGGTCAACCATTGAAGCATCAGGGAAACAAGAAAAAAAATAAACAAAAAACATAAAAATATGAAAACATTTTTTCTTGAACTCTAAAATCCACTTTTGCAGAGCAGCCTCTACAAGGGGATTCAATGGTACTTCACCAAGACAGTGGTGACAAATTCTGTTCCTTGCATGGTGCCATAAATCTTGTACCAACACAAGACAAGAGAGATTCCACAACTGGATTATCTGCCCTCCATGGCCAGCAGACTCATTCAAAGAATGAGGAATAACATCTATTAAGAAGGGGACATTGGCTTCTTCAATATTTTCAGTAATACATATTCATTGTAGCTTTTGTACTTCCTCAGTCAGACTCATTTCAGAGATGGCAGAAGCCTCTGCAGAGCCTTTTCTGCACTGCCAAGCATCAGAACAAAAAGAAAACCAGAAAAAGTGTTCCCAAGGAGCAAAGTGGGGCCTGGGGACAAACATGCTGTGGGAAAAGGCATCCTGCTGACTGCAGCTTGCATTGGGATGTTCCCTAAATCCCAGACCCAGCAAGGGGAATGGGGTCAGTGGGATGTCACAAGCCATGTCCTACCTTGTTCAAAGTCCCAGTCTCCCTTCCATGATCATTGAACTTCCCAGGAAGAGCAGCTATGGGAGAAGATCTCACGATGCAAATGACAGGGTGATGGTCCAGGGGTGACTGATCCCAGTGCATCCCACACACTCTCAGACCTAGTCACAAAGGCAAGATGAGGCATTCACACAGATTTTAGCTCCAGCCCAGCTGAGGAGGGCAGCTGAGCTCATACATCCCCACATTCCTGAAGGGCAGCTTTGCCTGCCCAGTCTTGACACTTCTGTACCCTGAGAGCCCACCTTGATGCTGGCTGGGGACTTCCCTGCCAGCTCCTGAGGCTGCAAGGGGCTGATTCATAGGAACAAGCATATTATGCAATAAAACAATTTCCTGAACAACCAGCTGACTCCCAGGGCCACCAGGCTAACAAAGCTGGAGTCAATGGATTCCTCTTTCTAAAACAGCAGGACAGCAGAACAAGTGTAATTCATGTCCATTTCAAGCACAAATACAGAGGAAATCTCTCCATTTCTCTTCTACCCATCTACAAGGTCCATGGTAAGGAGAATAACCAGGATTAGTGCCAGCAGCCACCTGCATTTTAAGAACACTCTGTGTGCTGCTAGGCCTGATCCTCATTATTACAAATAATTAGAGCAGATCTTACTTTCACCAAAAAATCATTTGGAGCAAAATCACCCAAGCTCCAGCAGGAGAAAGAGCACACAATGCTACCCACATCACTGTTATTTCATTGTCTGCCATTACTATTTGCAATTTTCAAGGCACTGATCATTTCAGGTGACTGCAGATGAGGCCATTAATCTTCACTGCAACATTAAATTGTGTTTTACTGTCTTCCTCTTCTTTGCAGCTCAAACTTGTGAGCCCTAAAGCAAGAAAGTCCCTCTACTCTTACAAGACAGAAAACCCTCCTCCCCCCATTATCCCTTGCCCAGGACACTGATTTTTTTTCACCATTCTGGAAATGGGCACCCATCATCCAAGGCTCACTGTTTGGGTGTCCCAGATGCTGAGAGAGTAAGGGTCTCTCATTTCAAGAAAGGCAGTGATGGTTGCAGGACTGGCACAGGTACTCAGTTAGAAACAGCAGCAGATGATGAATTTAGATCCTCTGAACATCATTCCAGCATTTTGACCTCTTATCCCTTGGGGAGGAAAACATCTCTGTGCTCAGATGGTGAAATTTGCAGGAGCCTTTCAAAGTAAGGATCTGCTTAGCATCTTTGTGCTGCAGCCCTTTTACATAGCCAACAGCTTGGAGAGCTACAAAATCACTGCAAAAAAAGCCACAAAGAAACCCAGAAGCCATTTGCAGTTTGCTTCCCCTGAACTTGCCCTCCCCAAAGAGATGACAGTCAAGTTCTCACTGTTGTGTGGATCAATAGTAGCTGATGCCTGATAAGCCACCCAAAAGCAAGAGCAGCTTTAACCCACCTGAACTCAGCCTCAGAAACCCTCCCTCATTCCATTTTCCAGCAAGAGGAAACAATAGATGTTTACTGAAAATTTCAAGAAACAACAGAGGGAAATGTATTCCCATCAGTTTTTCAAAGGCTTGAATATCTGCCTTGAAACCAACCCATAACTGGGGAGAGCCACCAGTTGGGTAGAGGAGATGTATGTAAATAACATGCACAGAGCAGCAGATATGTGCTGTCTCCTCACATATGCTATTTATGTGGCTGTCATGCTCTGGAGATGTCACACAAAGAGCCGTGGCTGCAGCGCTGAACACACACTCCAGCTCCCCATAAATTTAGGTGGGATTGAGAGTCTACAGCCTTGCTGGGATAAGCTGGTTCCAGCAAAGCTGTGCTGAGTCACAGAAGCCAAAAAACTGGGCCTGAGTGTTTGACAGGATAAAAAAGCACTTCTAAATGTATGTCACAGATGTCAGTGGCTGCACCCAGCCATGCCTGCCCACAGGACCCACAAGCACTGGTGGCCATGGGAGGGGCTATCCAGCACCCTGGGCTGCTCAGAGCTCACTCCCAGCTGAGGAAATGGTGCCATTCCCCTGAAAAAGTGACATTTAACCTCCATCAGAAGCCTCTCTATCCTTGCCTAAGAAGTTGCTTCATCTCACAAGCTGATCCATTTCCCCACGTTCCTCACTCTCCACACAATCAAACCCCCCACCCCCACACAGCCCTTTTATCCTTCACCCACCCAGCCCACATCACCTGCACTCAGCATGGAATGAAATTGTGCACCTGAGGCTCCTCCTCCCCATGGAGTTTTCCAGCCTCAGCAAAGTTTGTGGCACAAATGCTGCAGTGGCAGCTTGGGAACTGGTGGAGTTTTCAGGCCCAGTTCAGAAAAGCCACTGATGCTGATACTGAGTGTGACTGAGCCAGACTTTAGAATGTGAAAAATTGTGTGAAAAGACCCTGAGCAACACATATCCTATTACTGTTATTCTCATCTGGTTGTGAAAAGTTGTGTGAGAGGTCTTTAGGAAATAGATACCCTACCACAACTTTCACTCTCTCAGGAACACAAAAGGAACTCATTTGGAGCTGTAATTTAAGTGCTTTCCAACCAGGAGGCACAAAGCAGGGCACAGCTGCACTTTGGCACCTCATCCTCTCCTTCAGACACAGGGAGATGCTCCTCCAGGCCTGACCCCAGCTCTGTCCCACTTTCTGAACCTCTCATTACTTCTCTCAAATTACCCTCAAGACCATTTTGCTTCATGTCTTCTGCTCCTTCCAGGCTCACCCTCCCTCACCTTTGCTGAGGCAGCGCCGGGCCGTGTCCGTCTCCAGAGCAGCGTGAGATGGTGCCGGAGGCAGGATCTGCCAGCTGCACTCATCACAGAAACAAGGACTGACTTTTTACACCGTGTCTCTCCTGCAGGCACCCAGAGAGGGCTGGATGGAGGGGGAGAGACCCCAGGAGCCTGGTGGTGGGAAAGGGGCATCCCGGGGAGGTGGAAATGCCTCGGCCTTGCAGAGTCCTGCTCTGTGCCAGAGGGGCTGCAGCTGTGAGGGGGATCCAGACTGAGGGCACCACCATGTGAAAGGAGCATCCCACCAGGGAGCTGTGCCCCAGCTGGAGCAGGGACACCCACCCCTGATGGCTTCCCCACCCATCCCCACCGGCCAGCCATGTGGGTCCCCAGCCCCCGTCCCACTGATCACACCCCAGCTCAGTTCACAACCTCTCACAGCACTTTTATTTGCTCTGCTCCAAGCAGCCCATCTCCAATAAAAACCAGAGTGGATTTCCCCTGGAAAGCATCCCAGATTGCTGAGGAATTCTGATGGTATCCACCAAGGGCTGCAGCTTCCTGAGCCCATGGACATGCCTGGGGATCACAGCGCTCAGATCTCAGCAGCATCCAACGGGGGAACAGCTGTGACAGATGAAACTGGGAACTTACATTTACTTTTGTGAAATCTTACTGGGAATTTAGGTTGAGTTTGGTTTTTTTATTTTTTTTTCACTAGAAGTGTCTCAGATTCAATCCAGTAATTAAGAAATGTTTTATTACACACATTATGTAAGACAGGAAACCTATTCCTTCCCCAGGCCTCATTTTGACATCTGAGCATCAAACCTCCATATTTTGGAGTGAGATAGTGACAGAGCTGCCTTGAAGAATGCAGAAACAGTCTTAGACATTGAATTCTTTTGGGATTTCACTGAATTAATTTCTGAGGAACTTTGGAAGACCATTGCCACGTGTCTCTATTTTTTATTGCTACTATATATGCTGAAGTCTTCCCGGTACCATCCTGATGTGTGATTGAGACTTTCTAGTTTTAACATAATAAAAATCTGGAGAGGTCAGGGAAAATCCTGGGAACAATTTTTCCTCCCTGTCCTGATGCCCTCTGTCTCATGACCTCTGGATCTGGTGACATGTGCTGTTCCAGAAAGATGTTTCTACGAGTTCTTCCCAAGGTTTCCCTACGGCTGAGGTTTGGTGCAGATGGATTAGGTCCCCATTCTGCACTGAGGGTCAATCCAGGTGAGAAAACAGACTGAAGAACAGAAAAAAAGCTCTCCTGGAGTTTTCAAACACTGTGTTCTCAAAAAAAAGAATTTTAAAAGTCCAAAAATTATAAACTTCACTTGAGATCTTATCTGTACGAGGTCCCACTACAAGCTGGGACATCATCTCATGCTATCCATTGGTGTCAAGAAGATCTGGATGAGGGCTGAGGAAAAGGAAGGGAAATGACATTTTTAATAATGCTGAGGAACAATTATACTTTTGGATGTTTAGATTTGTGCTTTCCTGCAGATTTTGGTCTTTCAGACAAGGTGAATTAGATTTTGCAATACGCTTGGAGTTGCTTCTACTAACTTTGAAGTAGATATTAAAGCAGTTCAGGGCCACAGTCACCAAGGATGGTTGGTAAATTTTGCCCAAGGATGCTTTTTATTGTCTCCTCATTGTGAACCTCAGAATATGAAAGTAAAATTTAACAGTTTAACAAGCTGCCTTATTACTGCCCTCTCTGCTCTTACTTTCTTCACTGAAGCTTTCAGGTTGTGAACTGTTCCAGAGAAGTACACATGCACCCGGCTGCAAATCCCAAAGCCTGGGAAATGGGCTGGTTGACACCTCCTGCCCAACACCTCCTCAGCTCTTCCAGAGTTTGCAAATTCCCATTGGAACCAGCAGGTGATGCTGAAGCAGAAAACATGGAGTTCATTGTGCCTTTTATTAGGCTTTTATTCTCCCCCCATAAAATTCACAAGTGAGAAGAATCCTGTGATCCTGGTGGGGTATTTGGAAACACAAGATGGGAATGCTGACACGAACCATATGGCTTTGTTCTCACTGTCTGCTCAGCTCTTCCATCCCAGGGAATACACACTGGGCTCTTTCATACCTAGGATGGAGCAGGGACACCTGAACTCATAGGAAGTTCTCTCCAGTGCAAGGTTAGTGGGGTCTGAGCTCTCCTTGAGTGGATCTTCCCACAGCACTTGCAAAGCCCCAAAGCTGCTCTCCACTGACCTGGCTGTGACATTCCCAGTCTGTGACAGACACCACGTGTTCCCATGCAAGTCTGCAGGTGTTGGAGTGAACCTTGTGGGAAGCAGCTGTGTCAGGAGAGGAGACTCCTGCTCAGCATCCTGCCAGCTCCAGGTGTGCCCCTCTGCACACATGGTCAGTGCCCTGTCCAGAGCAAGGAGATGGCTTTGCCTTTCCAAGGACTGCTCCTCATCAGCAGCAGGTTATGGGAGTCCCACCCAGCTGCAAGTCTCCCTGGTAAATCATCCTGATGGTCTTCCCTTGAAGCTGGGACATTGCAAGGGTTAGCAGAGCCACAGATGTGTCCCTCTATGAGCTGTTTTTTGCTCTTAGTCCTTGACTTAATTCTGCATCTTAATGTTTTGGCTGAGACGTCTGCCTGTGGGAGAGATGGCATTTATTAGATAAAAAGGAGGAGAAATGGGGATGTCATCAATAAATACCAGCAGAATAGAATCCCTTTGTGGTGCCATTGTTCCCTGAGAGATATGAACTCCCCCCCAGCCTTCTCCAGCAGGAGGGCACCGGGTGCCTGCATGAGCCCCTGCTCACCTTCCCTCTCACCCAGCTATGGCACCCTGAGGGGCAGTCCCAGCCCCTCCCAGATGTGCAGCCACCACCTCACCTATTCAGTTTCCAAAAGGAGGGTGCTCTCCACCAAGGGCAGGGACAGCCCAGCCCATGCAGTGACACCCTCACCCTGTAAACATTGACTCCTAATTGGGGCAGAACCCGTCCCAATGCCCTGCCCATCACCACCTTCTGTCACTGTCATCTCTCTGATGTGCAAGGACGGGTCACAGGGACTTTTACCACCTGGGCTTTGTCTGCTGATGTAGCCCCACGAGGGATAACTTTTTTCATTTCCCTGGCCATTCCTTGGCTTTTCCCTTGACTGGCAGCTCCAATGTGTGATGTGTGCTAATTCTGTTCACACAAAATCTAAAAATCAAATTAGTAGATTTACCAGAAACATTAAACTGTGGAGAAGAGACACTTGATAGGCAGCCTCCACTCCAGGGGATGGGAAATGCAAAAGATCTTCCTGACAGGCACTGACAAGTGCAAGTGCTGCCAAATTTTCCAGGGCAAAACAGTAATCTTCAACATGTCAAAGGAAGAGTTCGATACCTTCAGTCCTTCCCCACTCACCACAGGAACCAGGAACCAAACAACTTGTTGGGATGATTGGACCTGCTGAAAAGAGTCCAGAGGAAGCCACAAAGATGCTCAGAATGCTGGAGCCCCTCTGCTCTGGAGACAGGCTGAGATCTGGGGGTGTTCAGCCTGGGCGAGAGAAGGCTCCAGGGAGAGCTCAGAGCCCCTTCCACTGCCTAAAGGAGCTCCAGGAGAGCTGGAGAGGGGCTTGGGACAGGGGCATGGAGTGACAGGACAAGGGGGAATGGCTTCCCACTGCCAGAGGGCAGGGTTAGATTGGATATTGGCAATAAATTCTTCCCTGTGAGGGTGGGAAGGCCCTGGCACAGGTTTTGCCTGCACAAATCCTTTACATGTTTTCTAAGGAGCTTCACCATTGTACCCTGGTGCCTTCCACATAAAACTGCAGTAAAACCTGGTGGTTTGGGGGGCTGCAGGAAGCATTTATTTCCAGGATGGAAATGTACTAGGCTTAAAGGTTTTGCTTAATGAATATTTTCCAAAAAGCTTTTTGTTTCTTCTCTTTTCCTTCCCCAGAGGATTTGGTTCAGTTGATGTACACTGATTTCCCTGAAGGTACACACAGCACAAGAATCCAAACAGAACAAAGATCACAAGTTCAGAGCAAACTTTCATATTCCTTTTTAATTCCTAGCTGAATCCTAGATGAATTTTAGGCAGTTTCAGTTGACTTTGTATAGCAATTTTCCCAGAAAGGAAAGATGCAACTAACATTTTCTTGAAAGCTCCAGCTAAAATAAGAGCCAAACCCTGGGTAAGAGACATGGTGACCTCCATGGCAAATAAACAGAAGAGATGTGAAACAGAAACACTTGGAGTCCCCCCACCCCTCCTCCCATGACATCAGGCACCTCAGCTGCAGAAAATGTCACCTCTGGCAACCAGATGACGTGGATAAAAATTTCTAGGAAAAGGGAAGAAAGAAAGAAAGAAAAAAGATTTGTTTTTATTCTAAGAAACATCAGGCACAGCTGCTCTCCTCAAGGAGAAGATTGAAAAATCATTTCCTGGTTAGCCAGGGGCTGTTGGGTTTTTTGTTCCTTAACAAGGAGACACAGCAAAACCTGATGAAGGAGGAGGATGAAGCACATGCAGCCCCATGAAGCTGGAGGAAAGTGCTGCTCCTTCAGCCCCTGGGACACAGGGCTGGCAGCTGCCTGCTCTTGGAGCACATCTCTGCCCATGCCATGGAATTTGGGGGAGCTGAAAATGTTTATGGCAGCCCCAGAATCCAGCAGTAAATTCGTGCTGCCATAAATGTGAGCCCTGCTGGCACTGCCATAAACATCCACAGCAGTGAATTCCAACTTCCTACCCTTGCCAGACTATCCACCTTCTCCAAACCTGTTTGCAGTTCATTGTCTGCTTTGGGCAGGAACGTTCCCCCACCCGCTCTGGGCAGGTCTGCCAGCACCATCCTCTTCCTCCCATCCCAGGAATGACACAGGGACCTTTTCCATCCCCAGAAATCCCTTTGCCACTGCTGAGCCTACACAGTGGGTGCATTAAAGCACCAGCCAGATCTCTGCTTCATCACAGCCTCAGATGATGGGGTGTGTTTTAAAAGCATGGGAAAACCTTTAGGAAGTAACTTAGGAAATTCTTTTTGCCAGTTCCCAGGTCATCCCTCAGGCTGTGGCTCAGTGTCAGGAGAAGGGGCTGTGTCCTCCCCAGCTCTGAGCAGAATCTTCAGAAGGTGCAGGTCACTGCAGGTGCCAAAGGAAGCCTGTTCCCTGCTGTGGCACTTCCCGTTGGGATGAGACCCGTTGTACAAACCTGCAGGAACAGGAAAAGCCTCAGGGGCATCAGGATCTGGATATGGTGTGTCACTTCCAACCCAAACCATTCTGGAATTGTCCTGGGTGCAGGTTGGGACCCTGGGATGAGCTCTGGCCCCTTCCCTGAGCTCTGACTCGCTGTCCTGGGAGCCCACTGGTACCTGCAATAAGAGCAGGGCTGTTGCACTGATTCACCTGGGACTCCACCAGGGGATTCAGAAGGGGATGGAGGTTTCCAAGATCATTTCTCCTGGGATCCCCTGTTACTCTGGGCCCTGCTGAGGGACGTCTGAGCTTTTCCCTGCCCATCTGAGCAGCGGCTGCTCCCTCTCCTTTTGCCATCCATCTCCCTCAAGGGCACTGGAAATTTGCTCCATGGCTTTTTTCCTGACTAACTCCTGGTCTTGTCCTTTATGTGTAAAGTGAAACTCACACAGATCTGGATCACAGACTCAAGCTCCCCTTCCCAAATCCCTGTCTCCCAGCAAGGCCAGTGCAAGTGTCTCAAGGTTGCTCTTCAGATCATGAATTTATGTGGCTTTGGACTGAATACTTTAAAGAGTTGTATGGTGATTACATCCTTGGATGTTAAGATGCAGTTGCTTAAATACAGCCCCTGAATTTTCTTCTTTTTTAATGTGAAAACATTAATGTCTGAAGACAGCTGTTGTCTGTGGACTGACCCATTTTAAAGGTACAGCTGTATTTTTCTGGCCCATCTTCTTTATGCCTCCTCATGCAGTATTTGTTTCCTGAGAGAAAACAACAGATCAATTTTGCTTCATTATGTTCACATTTTTAGAGATTCCTTATAAAATTTGCTGTACCGTTCCACCCTGTTTATCTGAAAGGTTGTGGGAAATTGAAGCACCTTTAGATCCTTGACAGGAATTATTTCTGCCTACAATTTACCACCCCTGCTTGGAGAAAAGCCTCAAATCAAAGCCAGGAGAGCTTCCCTGGAGCTCCTCAGCTGTGTGAGGCTGTGCTCTCTGTGCAGACCACATCAACAGCTCACCCAGGGCTGCCATAACCTCCTGATGTTTTGTGGAAGAAACCCCGAGCCCCAAACAGGGCTTTGCTTCCCATCTCCTGCTCCCAGATTACAATGCCCAGCTCATCTGCAGCAGCTTTGTTCAACACCAAAACCCAAGTGGAAAAAAATCCTTCACCTCAAACCTGTATGGACTCCATGTTCCACATAAAAGTTTCCTAAATTTATAAGAGCATGTTCAATAGCACTGACAAAAATAATGGCTCTGATTTGGCCCCTGGCTCCTCATCCTCTCCCACTACTCTCCCTTTAATCTCAAGCTTTGAGGCATGTCCTGATGTTCAGTTTGTGCCTGTGGAGCTTCTGCTGTGGTCTGGGAATGGGTTTCTGGATGCTGCTGCTGTACAAGTGCTGAGAGCCGTGCCCTTACACTTTGGTTGCAACCACTGCTTCACTCCTGCAATGCCAAAAATGAGGGGGAACATCCTGAAAACACAATGATTTATGACTTTTTCCACTTGGCCAGAGAAATTCACTAAACCAAGTTTCCTTTTACTTTGCAATATGTTCTTAAGAGACAGCACTCAGGCATTAAAAACACTGGCTTCTGTGGACTGAAATATCTTGTTTGTCCTCCTGGAAGAGGTGGCCTTAAAACACTTGTGCATCAATGCACCCCTAATATCACCAGGCCACAGCAAAAACAGCTTTTAACCTGAAATCACCTCCCACGTATGAAACCAGGAGGAAGATAAGCCAAACAACAACTTTGTGCTAGCCTAGAACTCTCTTTAACTTGAGAAATTAAACAAAAACCTTGAAAGTTCACAGAAATGTCACAAGCCTTTGTTTGCACACCCAGAGGGGGTCAAAGCTTGCATCCCAGTCCTGGTGGCACCTCATGTCACCTTCATCGTTGTATCTTGCTCTCCCCATCTCCACACTTGGGACAGCCAAAAAACATCCAGACAAGGTCTTTGATTGTCACCAAAGCAGGTTGGCCAGCAGGCACACCTTTACTGCCTGTGTGCCATGGGATGTTGGAGCGCTGGGGGACTGGGATGCTCCCTGTGAACAACCACAGCCCAGTGGGAGAGGTTTTCTCTGGGGGTCTGAGCACCTCCATCCTGGCAGAAGCCACCCATGCATCCCATCGCTCCCAGAGGGAATGACCCAACCTGGGAAAGCCAAGTGACAGCATTGGATGCAAATGGAGATTCATTCCTCATCCCAGGAGGGGTGGAGTGGGGAGGCTGTGCCCTGAGGGCAGCAGTCACTTAGCAGCTCGTGGCTGGTCCTCACAGTGGCTGGGTCCTTTCCAATCGATGTTAGAAACCTGAAGCACGAGAAGAATGGACAGCTTCGGTCCTGTTTTGGGGTGAATTTGTGTTTCTCTCAGGGTTTCATGGCTTGCTTGGAGTTCATTGCTAACAGGGTGGTGTTGGGAGGAAGAGGCAGGTTTGGGCAGCATCACTCCCTGCTTCCAGTCACCCAGGGCTGAGAGCAGTCCCTGAGGAGGCAGAATGGCACAGGGAGGCACAGCTCCAAACAGGGATCCTCTTGCTCATGTGGAGCCCTCAGCATCCTTGGGAAGACACAAAGATCCTGTGTCTGGACTTTGGAAGACACTGTTGCTGTAAGCACTGCAAAGGAGGTACCTCTGCACACAGATCCTGTGACACCCAGGTGTTCATAGCAGGGCTAAGTCAAATGCTGAGAATTTATCCAAGTGCTTTCTTGGATGGGGTACACCTACTTGGGTAGATTCTATCATTGTTTTTAAATGTTTTTTTTTTTCATTTAAAATATTCTTTTTTATTGGATTTTATCCTCACCCACAATTATTACATTGCAATGAAAGAAAGAAGCTTAGTTGTTTAACAAACAGCACAGCAGGAGGTTTTCTGTCCTGAAAAGTCCCATAGGCCGAATCAGTGACAATGTTAAGGGGTTCTTTGAACCTCTCAAATGCTCTGACCACAGATGGAGGCTGGGCCCTCATCAGTGCCAGTGTCCCAGCAAAGGCCCCAGCACGGGGGATCCCCCATCCCTGCAGCTCCCTGCTCCCACCAGTGTTCTTCTGTGGCTTAATCCAAACTCCATGTGAAACTATGTCAAACACTTTTCAAAACCATGGGAATATTAGAGCTACCTAATAACCATGACTAAGCTGATGAATTCAGACGTCTAAGGATCTATGTTTCATAAATCCATTAGTTTTATCCCTAGCTTTTAATTCTTCCTCATTTGAATTCCCTTTCACCTACACCATTATTTTGTCCAGGATTACTGGCTTGTAGTTATCTGGGACATAATGACAGCCTTTTGGAAATATAAACCAGCTCTTTCCCAACTTTTCTGGTGTTGATTAAAAACGAACATCTGCAGACCTCAATCTTCTGAGACACTCAGACACGAGTTACATGGACACTGATTTCTAAGTGTACCCCCTGACAACGCAGACATAATTTACTACACTGTTGATTAGAGATGGAGCAGGAACTATTTGATCTCCCATTAGGGAGATAAAGCACATCATTCTGTCTTTCTAAATGCCACAAAGAAATACTGACCAGATCTTACTGCACTGATTGAACTGTGTCACCCAGTGATGAACACACGAGCTGGCACTATTTTTTTTCCTGATTAATGATAGTTAAAATTTTTGTGCTTACTCTTAATAGTCACAGATTTCAAGTTCTTGTCCCTCATATCAGGCTGAGCTTTATAATTTCTGATACACATCATTTGCTATTAAACTTCTTTTACAAACTACTGCTTTTGGGGTTTTTTTGGAATATCTTCTCTGACCTGGCTCCTGAATCTGAAAGTCCCTCAAAGCAAAGTGAACATCTCTTTATAATGAATTCCAGGGGCTTGTCTACTAACAATCTCTATCTAAAAATTTCCAGTATTTGTTCACCCTTTTCTGTTCCTATTTTAGCTTTCAGACAATTCCAAGCTGGAGAGGCAGCCCTTTGGAAGCTGCTGTAGGACAGTATGGTGGTAAAAAATGATGATATTGATGAAAATGCCCTTTGTCAGCACATACTGGATGTAATCAGGCACTGATCACCAGTTCCTAAGCAACCACAAAATTCCTGTCCAGCAACCAAGTCCAGAACAGACTCCAGGTTTGTTTTGGTCAAAATGTCTGCTGTATTAGAAAATTATTAGCTCATTATGGTGAAGCCTTGTGGTGTTTTAATTCCTGGCTGCACGGGACTTCCAGCAAAAGTCACCCTCAGGAATGACATCGGTTTTCTTCCTGCAGGTTGTCAGCAGGAGCAGCAGAGCCCACCCTGCCCCAAGATGCAGCATCTCCTTGGGAAAATGATCCCTCTTCCACATCCCCAGGGTTCATTAGGAAACACATCCACACACACCCTTCACTCCTCCAGGTGAAGCAAGCTTCACAGAGCTACATATAAAACAGATACAGAGCTCCTGCAGATGGAAATCTCTCTTCCCAGACAGGTGATTCCCAAATTTTCAGCTTCCCAGCATCTCTGATCACATTTCTCAGTAAGGAGTTATTTGCCAAAGCTGAATCTCTCCAAGTTTCTGCTCCTATCTACTTGTGCTAAGCCAATTCAAATTTCCCTCCAGGCAGAAATTAAACCTGAATCTGGAAATTCTTGATGGAAAATAACATTCTCTCTCCAAAGGATATAATATTTTTTTCTTCAGTTAATTAAAAAGTGAATTAGACTCATCCTTTTCCAAACTTTCTTGAGTGTCTGGAGGTCGTGGGCAACTGAGAAGCAGGAAAGAAAACTCAAAAGAAAATAAAACAGCCCTTTGCAGCAAGAGATGAAAGAGTCAACACAAGAAAAACCCATCCTCTTGGCACCCTTCAAAGGACCTGGATGTCAGCAGCCAACCAGCAGGAGGGCAGGGTTGAAAGAGAGATCACAGGGAGAGTTGGTCACCTGGACCTGCTCTCACATCTTAGCAGGGCCCCAGGGGAATGGTGTCCTGAAATGTGCAAAAATAGAAATGCTACAGACACTGGGCAAAGGAAAAAGTGCTGAGAGCCACCGTGCCAAGTGTCCTCCCTGCCCTCTCCAGAGGGCACATGGCCACTGCAGTGCAGGTCACCAGCGGGCAGGGTCCCCAGCAATCAAAGCAGCCACCCTGGCTCTCCCTCCATGCTCCAGTTTTCCCAGGCTCAGTTGTACAGTAACCATCCCCTCTGCAGTCTGAGCTCCCTCCTGACCTTCAGTTCCTCTAAGGCTGTCCCCAAAACTCCCTGCCCTTCCTCCCATCCATCCTCCTGTGTATCAGAGATCTCCCAGAACTGCTGGACTACAAGCACCATTCCTAGTGAGCTCAGCTCACGTTTGCCTCTCTGTTGTCTTCATTTTGGGGACAAGGAAACTTTCACAGCACAGTGATATCTCTGCTTTCAGAGCAGCTGAGCTGTGCTTTGAGCTGTGTGAAACCCAAAGACTCTCTAGGTCCAGTGATTCAGAGATTGAACACTTATTTCCTTCAGAAAAGGGGGTTTTTCCCCTTTTTTCCCAGCAGGCAGAAAACAAGACAAAGCATCTCAGTTAAAACTGAATCAAAACTCAGCTTTTGCTGTTGTATTCCAGGTAAGCAACAACTCCTGGAGTCACTCTCATCCAAAACACCCAGTAGCTCTGCTCAGATATTAGAGGATCCAGCTTCAAAAGTGTGGATTTGAAGATTTCTTAGCAACACCTCTGAACTCTTCCCACCTGTTAGAGCCATGCCTCCCCAGAGGGGTGCCTCTGGAAGGCAAGAGCCAGGATGCAATTCCCTGAATTCAGCACAGTGTTATTTATCTGAGCAGGGAGCAACAATAGCACAGCAGAGATTTCATTTCCTTTCAGCACATAAGAAATCCAGCGAGTGAAGGTGAGATTCAGTAATGCAGCAGACAGAAAGAGAGCAAGGCAAGGGAAGGTTTTCAAGTCCTTTTCTTCTGCAAGGAGGTATGAAAACCTCACAGGAACCTTCACATCTGCATCTCCCTGGTAATCCTCAGCCTCTTAACAAAGGGGCCTCAAATACTCCCCAGACAGACTCACCACCAGCTTTCCTGGGTGGCTGCAGAATGATCCAACTTCCCAGGTAACAGAGTTTTATATGGACTGGTTTGGGGTTTGCCATTCAAACTGTTGACTCAGCTCCTTCATTTTATCACAGTTGTTTTGTTTTTTTTTTTTTATTTCATAGAGCAGGGAAAAGGTGCTGCCTGATTCTGGAGGACAATGAGCAGTACAAAGGAATCTAAATTCCTGATAATTTTGCTCCCAGCAAAACATGTCAGGTGTGCTGGCAGAGGCTTTGCAGACACAGCACTGGGCCCTGGGCCCTCGGGTCAATGAAACACTTGCATAGGTGTTGAAGTCCATCCTCACCCAGAAAAAAAAAAATTAAAAATTAGGAATTATATATACATTGGAGACCTAAACACATGCTTAAGCATGTACAGGCAAACTCTGACAGGAAGGGAGGGCAGCTGAGCCCACCCAGAGCTGACAAACTGTGAAGCAACTGATGCTCACACAAGTGGAAGGAATACACAGGCAAATTGCACAGAAGGAGGAGTGACATCTTGGCACTTCATTGTAATCAGAAACCCGAGTTTTGGCAGTGCCTCGCGGCTTTACTTTCAGCCAATACAACAGAAAATGTTGTGCCTCCTGTGCAAGTGATTGCAAGAATTCATCAGTCTCATTTGAAGCCAGAATACTCCTTTATCACCCAAGACTTCTCCAGATCTGACTGAGAGCCAAGGACTGCAATGAAATGTAGGACTTAATTATGTTTGACAAAAGCAAGTCAATTAAAGGCTGTTTCACATCTGTGCCATTTGACTGGGGCTTCTGCTTTATCATCTCTTCTCTGGTCCCTTGCAGAAATTTAATATTTATGGCCAGGAATTAGGTCAAAGCCAGGGAATGAACAAATGTTTTCAGCTCTTTGCAAGAGAGAGGGAAAATTTCAGATTGCTACACATGAAGCAAACCCCATTTTCACAACCCAAATGGTGAGGCAAAGCCTGCATCAGTAAAAAAGGAGCTTCACCTGGGATGAGCCACACCTGGGCAAGCTGAGCTGCCATGATGGGGCTGCACAGGAGAAGCTCAGGGTAAAGCTGTTTGATCCACAGAGCCATTGCCCAAATCTGGCTGTTTTCTTTCTCTGGCATCTCTAAGATTTGTTTTTAAAATTGATGGTAGAAATAACCCTTGTAGGAGAGCTCAGGAATTCTGCAGTTCACTGGTTTTTAAGTGCCTGGCTTCAGACTTCAGGGATCTGAGTCTCAAGTGCTTCTTTGGGAAGTAATGCTCCTACAGTGAAGCTCTTCCCAAATGCAGGGCTTGCATGCAACAAACTCCCCTGACCCTCACCCTCCTCCTGAGACCCTCTTCTTCCACTTCAAGATCCTTGACCTCCATCAGCTGCTCAAAGGAACAGGACACTGCACAATTTAACTTTTTACTAGGCAGGGCTACGTGCTCCAAAGCAGCCAGACCGAGTTTGAATGTACAGGGAGGGTAAAATTTGTGTGCTTGGTGTGGCAGCACAGCCCCAACAGCATCACCTCAGCCTCAAACCCCCCTGTCTCTCCCTTGTGTTCAGCATCCAGTAAAGCAAACTGAATAAAAGCAACTCTCAAGTTACTTCTGAGAACTCAGAAGCAAAAAGTGGAAAAACAACAGTTTTTTTTATGATGACTGGTAGCAATTGTTTCCCCATATACCTAAATGTATGGTCTGAATTAAATTTGGCAGAATCCTTTCAAGGGAATTTGTTGAAAGGTGATGTTTACCTATTCCTCCTTATACCACTCAGGGATTGTTTTTCTCATATATTTGCCCCTGACAGTTTAATATTTATACCTGTATTAAACTACTCTCACTGCTTTCAACACATAGTCTGACATCATTCAATCTTTAATAACTTGCCTGCAATAAAATTGTTTCCAATATACTTTTAAATCCTGCAGCAAGACTTTTGGTGCCAAGTACTAAAAGCTGACACTAATGGCTGAAGGTTTGGACCCAGAAACCCAGCAGAAAGGTTTATCACACTCCAGAGGAACTTGAAGACACAACATAAAAATGGAGCAAAAATCCCAAACCATATTCTGTCTTCTGGCTTTTACCTTCTGTGAGGAGATGATGACACAAAACTTGCAGGTTGTGTTGCTGCCAAAGAAGTCTGTGAGTGCAGGGCTTGGCTTTCCAGCATTTTGGCGGAAAAGGTGCTGAACCAGCTCAGGGATGCCCCGTGGTTACCCCAAAGGGGAGGAGAACAAAGCCTTGCAAAGCCCCAGCCCACGCAGGAATTGAATCTAAGTTTAGATTGGATATAAGGGAGAAATTCTTCCCTGTGAGGGTGGGGAGGCCCTGGCACAGGGTGCCCAGAGGAACTGAAGTTGCTCCATCCCTGGAAGTGTTCAGGGCCACCTTGAACAGGGCTTGGAGCAATGTGGTCCAGTGGAAGTTGTCCCTGCCCATGGCAGGGGTAGAAAAAGGTGAGCTTTTCTTTCCAACACAAACTATTCCAAGATTCTATGATCTGTCCCTTAAACTCCCCTTCAAGAAAATTCATATTACAATAAAACAACGTATTCATAGCAAGTGTCCCAAACACCTTGCCAAAATCAGATGTGCATTTCTGCATCCACAGGGTTTATAATGGACACAAGGTTGTGGCTTTTTGAAGCCATCACCTTGCTGATGTTACTTCATATTATAGAAGGAAAAAACAACCTAAACTTAAAAAAATTATCTTTGTAAACTAAGCTCAAATTAAATTAGTACTTGATTCTTCTGGAGCCACCCACAAAGGCAGAAAAACAATCCATTATTCACTCGGCTTTAATTCCAATTTCTCTGGAGCTGAGGTCACCCTCTATTAATCACGAGTGGTCTCTGCATTACACAATGGGCAAAGAGGTAAAAGCTTTGTTGTCTGGTATTTATTCTGTCTTCCTTTTGAAATAACAAGCCCAAGATAAACAGAAACCTTTTACCCTGCTCCAGCACTAACCACAGCCTGTGCTGAGGAGCTGGGAGCCAGCAGGCACAGCACCAGAGGGAAATGTGCTGCAGGCACTCAGGGACAGGCACTTCAGAGCTGCCACTCACATTTCCCCCCACCTGCTTTAAAGCACATCCCTCCTGCTGTATTTTTAAACATTACATTTATTTTCTTGGTAAACAGCTCATCTCACTGAGGAAGGCAAAAGCACAGTGCTGGGGACTCAAATAGAGATGCCCTCGGTGCTGGAGGCCCTGGGGTGAAGCAGAGCATCCTCCTGAGCTGGTGGATGGTGACTGATGGCCTGACTGCTGGGGTTAGCTTATATTTTTTTATTGTTTTAAGAACTTTCCTTTTCCACCTGACTCTTCATTCCTGATGCTTCTGGAGAAAGGGTCCCTATGGGACAGATCATCCCTGTGTTCCCCATCTGCACAGAGGTTTTATTGCCCCAAGGGGGAATCTCCAACCCCCAGGGACATCTTCTGATTGAGAGGCTGGAAATGGCAAGGCATGAGCCACAACTGTGCAATTCCTGCAGGAAAGAACAGTAGGGACATTTTTTGCAATGCTTTTTCTTTCCATGCCAGGAAAAGACCAGTGAAGCCTTTTCAGACCTGCCATGTGAACACTGGCACAGTCAGACTGGCCATGGCCCAAGGTTTAACTCACATTCCAGGTAATTGAACAGCAAAACTGGGCTGAATGACATGGCACATTCATGAATATGGGATATTTCTAAGACCACATTAGATCTCCTACAAAACAAATACTCTGGGCCTACTAAAGCAAGGGAAATTTTCTGTTAGACAGGTCCAAGCTGCATCCACTCCCTTTCAATATTTCTTCCCCCCCCAAGCCATAACTCAGGGTTGTCACAAGCCTGGGAATAATCTCACCTGGAATTGGGGCAGGAAAGGCTGCAGAGGACCAAACACTGCCCCTACCCCCACAGCATCCCAAGCTTGGGGTATTATTTCTGATGCAGAAAGTCCTCAGGTATCCATCTTTCCAGCTGGGCTTCCATCAGAGGCTGTTCATGGGCCAAAAGCCACTGGAATATCTCAGACCCTGCTTCACCAGCCCACCTGGAAAGCTCATTCCTTCTATCTTTTGAGGCCCATTAATACAATGGGCTGTCCCTCACAGTCACACTCCTTCCCCTCTCCCCACACTCTTTCCATCAGGGAAATTTCAGCCTTGTAGAAGCAATCATCCTGCTGCAATAATTACATCTGTGCTGAGCTAATTCCTCTCCTAAAGAGCCTGGCAAGCATTAAGCAAAGGCAACCCAGCTCTGTCCCCTCAGTGCATTGAGAGGGCTCACACGAGCACAAACCAGTGCTGACAGCCTCACTCTCTGCTTCACAAGTATTTCTCCTTCCTTTCTGTTTCAAAGTGCCAAACAGAGCAGGATTTTATTTGCAGGCAGGAGGGTTTCTGACTCGCTGCCAGCCAGCGTGAGCCAGGCTGAGCTGGGGAGGCACAGAGACACAGGTGAGCAGTGGCTGATTGCCAAGCCACCAGCCCCAGGGACAAAGGCACTTCCCTGATCCAGCCACGGGGGCAGAGGCATCTCCCCAGTCTGGCCCCAAGAACCAGAGCACCTCCCAAATAGAGCCCCTGCTAAAATCCACCTCCAAATGAAAACTCTGCCCTATATCAGACAAGGGAAATGCAGCAAACACCCCAGACATGGCAGGAGAAGCTGGGATTCCCTGGCAGGCCCCAGGTCCATGGCAGACCATGTCCCCTCTGCTCTGCTGTCTCCTGACAGCCCTGTTTTATATCCACCTTGGCTCTCCTTGAGGCTTCCTGTGAATAACCTACAGGAATGGCAGCAGTGGCTGATTAATGAGCTGATCCTACAGAGTCAGGAAAAACACCTACACCAGGAAGGAACTGGAAGCAGGAAAATAAAGGCAGAGGGTTTTTCCTCCTTTCTTATGTGTATATAAAAGATAAATGATGCCTATGTCATGTCAACAGTAAGAGAACCCTCACAAAATACAGCATGCTTGGTCCTCTTCTAGCTCAGAACTAGGTCTCTCTCATATCAAGAAACAAGGGAAGAAAACATTTTTTTCCCTCTATTCATCTTTTTATTGTAGCATTTTCCACCCTCTGTAATTCACAGTTCTCTCCATCCCAGCAGGGTTGAAAATTAGCTCTGCCACCTTGGCCATCCAAAAGCACTGTACAGCTGGCAGCACCACCAATCGCCCAATTTTCTTCAACAGTTAACTGCTCTGCCAAGAGGAACAGAATGATTTGCAGCCACGCTGCCCATGTATTTCCTTGCTTCATGAGGTTTTCTGTCCTTGTCTTACACTGTCCCAAGCAAATAAGAGCTGTTCCTAACCAGTGGTGCTGTTTCCTACAAGAAGTGCTCCACAGCCCTGTGGTGGCACTGGGGAAAAATATGGAAAGGAGACATCTGCTCTGGGGAGTGAAACACGGTAATGTTAAGATCAAAAAAGCCCTCAAAGATGAAGAGGATCCACTCCTCAAGGGCTGAGAGACACCAGGATTGTTCACCCCACAGTGAACAATTTCCAGGGGGAAAAAATTGCCCAGGTGGGCTCAGATAACCACTGGTGCCAGATTGCTTCTATTTGGGGCTCCTCCTGCTCCCACAGGTGTCAGAGTCCCCTCTGGAGCCAGAGGCACTGCACCCAGAGGGCTGTCATCAACTCACACACAGCAAAGCCATTTCAGCTAATGAATCCCCTCTAGAATCTGAATTAGAATCTGAATTAGCATCTCTCGGTACCAGCAAATCACTCCTGATTTCTGATTACTTATAAATAACCTACCAGTGACCTCAGGAGCTTTCAGACAAGGCTCAGAAGTGATACAGCCCCAACAAGCTGACGAATTCCCCTTTACCCCGTGGGACTCCCAGGTCCCTGGACACAACCCAGTCAGGCTGGATTCTCAGCCAGCAACAACTCCCTTGTTTCTGGCAAGAGGGAAAACAAGTCCTTTTAAATCCCCAGGAGGCTGGCGGGAATATTTATGGCACTGCCTAATAATTAAACTATTTATGATTTATCCCAGCTTCCTCTTCCATACAGTTGACAGTTCTCTGTAGGCTGACAAGTTAAATGGATGTAACAGATCCAGTGCTCTGCTATATTTACATCGTGGCACCTCCTGGGTGGGCAGCAAAGGGCAACCAGCATCATCCAGGACTGACCTCCCACACCACTTCCTCCCTCTTTGCAGATAATCAGGCTTGTTGTCAAAACCTCTAAATTTCTCTGTCCTGCTCCCTTGATTTAATTCCTTCATTTAATTCTGAAAGCTGCTTTTGGAAGTTTTTGTACGTAAAAAGTGAAGTTAAATTCTCTTCTGTTCAGTGAGATGTTTCCCCATGCAAAAATAATTCATCTTTTTACATGTAAAGGGACTGAGGGGCACTGCCTCAAGAAAGGTTGGGAGATGAGAAGAATGTCAAAGAAATCATCTTTTAATGCTTGTATTTAGTAGTCCCTGGCACTGTAACACAATCAGTAACCTAAAGGTAGTGAACTGCTTCATCAATGTGCATTAATGAGGCTCCACATCCTGCTGGGACCCCCAGTTTCTACATCATGACAGAGAGATGGGCTTCACTGGGGTCTTCTCTGCTTACCCAACATCACCTGTGGGTTTTTTAAGTAAGCCAGTCTCTGCAACTGGATTCCTTTTGTTTTGTAAGAGGCAGTAAACAGTTTGAAACCTTGCTCTGTAATTATGGAAACACTCGACTGTTAATCACAGCCTAATTGTTTTGTACCCTTTGTCAAGTCCTGAGCTACTCAGACTGTGATAATTCTCATCATTAGTGTCTGAACCTTGGAGCAATCTTGCTCTGACATCGTAACATTTGCACTCTCTCTCTAGAGAAGAAATATTCGGAACAGGAGCCAGGGTGGAAATGAAAGGCCTTGTTGGAACCCAAAGTGTTCTAATCAGAGTTAACAACCTCCCTCCCACTGCACTGGGATTGGCATCACTGTTCTCAAGGGTGCTTATCAGAGCAGCATCTGGGCTTCTTCTCCCCCAAAATATTGTATTCTCCATCCTCCAGCACCAGCCCATGCACAGGGGGGTGAAAAAGGGCACCCCACACCCAGCTGTGGCATTGAGGGAGAAGCACCACCCCAAAATAACAGCATTTCCATTGTGCTGACCCGGGGTGCATCCAGACCAGGGCACAGCACTGGATCAGCACTGAGGCAGAACAGGTGAGCTGCTACCCAGGACACACAGATGTCTCATGGTGGCTCATTTCAAGAGCCACAGAGTCAAATGCCAAGTAATTCCAGCTCCCTAGGAAGGCCTGTTATCTATCTGATTCCACTTCTTTTGATGTAGTGTCTTTCATACGTTGCTGATCAGAACAATTTACAGCCAGAGAGGAAAATAACAACTTCAGGCTACGGTGAATTGCATCCAGCAACCCTCTGGAAGGGCAGCAGAGCTTTTTATCCAGCCCTTGTTACATATTTGCAATGGTTGGGTAATGCATCTGAGCCGTGTGCCTGCACAGAACCCTCCATCCTCAAAAACTCAGCTCCCAGATGAGGCAGGATTTCTCCCTGTTAAAATGTGCAGATGGCAATACCCTGGAACTAGAGCTGGCAGCAGTTTGTTTCAGATGCACAGGATAAACACCCAGCTCTGGGCTGACAAGGGCTCTGCTTCTGATTAGAAAATTGCTGTCAGTGCTCACGGTTGGGCTCCAAACACAGAGCTCAGAGACACAGAGAGGGCATCTGTGCACAGACACTCTGCAAGTCCACCTCACAGAGGTTGGGAGGTGTGCTCCAAGCTTGTCTTGTGCTTATCAGTGGTCCAGCACCTCCTTCCAGGGCAGGACAACAGCCAGTAGGTGCTTATTCAGCTGCCCATAAGTGTCACATGCCCTCGGGCTGGGCATGTTCAAGGAGGAAGAAGATACCTGAGAGCCAGCAAAGAAGTGGGAAGGGGACAGCCCTGCAGATTCCTTCTTCCCAGGCCACATCACACCTTCTCTCCTCTTAAGATGACAAAAGGAAATATTGAGGTGACAGTTAGGCACTCTTTCACCCCTAATCCAGCCACAGCCACTTCCATCACCCTGCTGACCTCTGCCTCCACCCCCTCCTCCAGAGCAGCTCTCCCACTTACCACCCTTTTCCCAGCTCAAACCCGACAGGACCCCTCCACACTCCATCTCCCAGCTCAGAGTTATTCATTGAGTTACTCAGGAAGCTTTAAGGTCACAATGTTCTCATCTAATTCCACCTTCTGCAGACAAGAGCCATCTATAAATCCACAGCTCTCCACAGGAGCCCGGTGTCCTCGCAGACCCCGAGCCATCGTGTCAGCAACAAAGGACGACACTGACGTGTGAAGGTCTTTGCTTTTGCAACTTCACCCACTCTTCCCAGAACACGTTTGCAGTCTCCCTGTGTTTAATCTTCCTTTCTTTAAAGCCATAGGCAGTGGTTTTTATCGGAGAAATCTGCAGGGCATGTATGGTCAATGGCTTCTTAATAATGTTTTTAGCTTTATGTTCCCAAAGGCTCACGTAACAGAAAAAAAAAAAATTAAACAAAATAAAAAGAGTGGAAAAAACAGAGCAAATAAACGGCTTGTGCGTGGTTCTCCTGAAATTGTTTAATAACCCACTGAGTGAAAAGCACCGCAGGGGAGAGGCAGGAGCAGCACTCCCAATTACAGCCTCACTAGCCTAATAAACCAGAAAAATGTGGTGGTTGTTGGTAAGTGTCAAATCCTAAAGCTCCTTAACTACCTGTAGTTACCATGTTTGGTTGTTATTATGGTTTTAGTGAAGCCCCTGCCTCACAAAACTCGGGTGAAAGCACCCGGGAAAGTTAATCCCTCCCATCCCACAGTTGCCATTTGGTCTTTCTGTTCCTGACAGGAGCGTTCACAGAAATGGAAGGCTGAGCTCAAGATCCTGAGATTTTGCCAAAGGAAAATCCAAACCTTTCCTATATTGGTGAAATTTGGAATTTGACCCGTGCTGACTCGGCTCACAAACCCACTGAGCAAGGACAGAGCTATGGTAGGCTGAGATGTTTCCAGCAAACCCCAAAAAAATGAAATTGCTCAAAACTGGAAGAGGACCCCTGGGACAGGTGTGATTCTCACCACAGGGGCTCCAACCAACTCTAAAATGACACAAATGTTGTGGCAGGAGCCCAGCAAGAGCAAGGCACTTTGCAGCCTGGGACAGCGAGACCCAAAGATTTTGCTCTCATTTTAAGGGGACTGGAGAGAACATCGAAATTTTCATTGTTCTTTTGATTTATAACACAGCTTCCATGGGAAGGCCATGCAGCAATGCACCAATAAAGTTTATTGCAGCTGATTTCTCCCCTGATTACCATAAAACTCCTGCAGACACACACAACTGTCCACACCCCATGTCCTGGGACCACTTCTGTCTGTGTCTTGCAATTTTTAATGTTTCAAATATTTCAAGTTTAGCACCCCTTAGCCTGGAATCGGAGATAAGAGTCTAAGGAATAATGAAGAAAAAAGTCAATTTGTTGGAGAACAGCTTTAAGCTTTCCTTGGCAAGGAGTTATCTGTGATTCTCACTGAGAGAACCAGGCACAGTGTTACATGGACCTTTTAGGAAAATTAAAATGCTATTGCTACTCCAACTCCACTGAAAGCCAACACCATTATTCACTAATAAGCTTAAGGGATTTCACCATTTTGTTGATATTCCCTCAGTATCTGGACATTTCCCTGGTATCAGTCACAGGTATACATGCCAGAGTCCCTTCACGCAACTGAGAACAGTAAAATTAATTTGCAAATTGAATGAAAGCCTACAAACATGTCAGGAATATCTCCCCCAGGCCAGGCTGCTGGAGATGCTCAGCAGAGGAGGTACCTCTATCCCTGTTTCCCACTCTGCCCACTCTGTCAGCTCTTCACCACCGTGTTTAGATGGGGACATCTCATGAAAATTGGGTTTTGTTTCAGTCTGCTTTGGCTTTGCATCTCTCCCCCTATGAGACCATTGAGATGATGTCTTGCTTTCCTCCCCAGAGCCACTGCAGATGGGAAAAGGACACAGGAAAACTGATTTTACACAGAATATAACTTGTTTTTACAGTGTATGTTATAGTCACCCCAGAGAGGCAAGAAACCACTTTCTTCAGTGAAAAGGAATTGAATAAAAGCATCAGTATTACAACCAGAAAATTTTGTTCTATACAGCCAGCAACAGCAGAAATTCCCCATCTCCAGCTGGATTTAGGAAAAAAGATAGCATGGAAGAGCACAGACCCATCTTTACCAGCAACCACCCAACTCCCAGGGCTGCCCTGTGGTCCAGCACCTGCTCAGGCAGGATCCACCCCACACACACTTCTGAGCTAGAAGTAAATCCAGAGGGTCCAGACCAAGCCCTCATTTCTCCACAGGAAATGTTTCCAGCTGTCTTTCTCCACAGAGCCACCCCACACAGCACAACAGTCTGTCTCTTTCACAGAGGAGGGCAGAACAAACAGGTGAGGGTAATCCCTTCCCTGCCTGTTGCTGAGGAAGCAAATCTCCTTTCTGGGGAGATTTACCAGCTTGTTTTCCAGTTGTTATAAAAATTACAGTGATGATAAATTGCCTAGGCTTGGTGAGGTTTGCAGGGAGCTCCACAAGCTCCATCCAGGCTGCAGAACAGCCTTGCTCATCCAGAGGCAAAGGAGGTTTCACCTCCTGTTTGTGGATAAGCAGGAAACAGGAGGAGTTGTTCTATAAATCTGTGAGATTTGAGGGCTTTCTTGTGCTTGCAGAAAGTCACCTCAGTGAGACTTTCCTTCCTCCCTTGATGATCTCATGGAGAAACTGCCTCCATGAGAGATAAGAATCTCAGTGAGCCCCATATTTTTGTGTTCCCCTTGAGTTTTGTTTCCACCCTCCTAAGAAACACCAGCCTGGCACAACTCCTCACGGATCTGAGCAGGGGAATGTTTTATAAACAGCCCCTAATTGGAACCTCTGCAGCCTGGGGCTCTCATTAGAGGCCAGGAGCTGCCAGCACAGAGCCAAACCAGGGTGAGTTACATCCCAGAGCCAGTGGAAGGTGCAGAGGAAGCCCCTTCAGGGAAGCTGAGATGCTGGGTCACCTGCACAGCCTGGAGTGCTGGGGAGCCCAGAGGCATGAGCATCCTGCTGTGTGGACCCCCCTCCTTCTCCTCAGCCCTGTCCCCAGGCTCAGACAAAGCTCAGAGCTCACCCTGGGGCAGACACAGACATCCAAGAAAGCAATTTCACGTCTGGCTGTGAGGGGAGATTCCCTCTGGATTGAATCCTACAGCTCAAGCCGTGCTGTATCTCAAATGTGGCTCCTACACACACACAACTAATGCCTTCTGTTTCTTCCTGCCATGCATTAAACTTCCCAAAACACTTCTCAGTCATCAATTCCCCCTGAGGTCCAGACTGACCCAAGCCAGTGGCACACAGGGAGATGGAGCAGGCCTAAGAGGCTCCTCCACACTCCTCCCTCTGTGCTGTGTCCATGCTGGACAGCTCTGCCTTCCTCCACACAGCAACCATGGGCTTTCACCGGGATTCACCCACCCAGAGGGGTCCCCAGGCAAAGCTCCAGCAGGGCTCGAGTCTGTCTGGAGCTCACAGCCAGGAACCCAGCACGTTGGCTTTTACAGTTTCCCAGCTCATGGCAATTTGCCTGTGAGGTGCAGGAGGAGTTATCAGCACTCACAGATAACCAGGCAGTTTGCTTTTGCCACAGTAATTGCACAGAGGGATCAGAACCTTAATTGAATATCTGCTTTTCTCCATGCAGGTGTAAACCAGGGAGGCTGGGGTTGTTTTGCATATTTTAAATAAGGACTCCTCATGAGCTGACACAAATTAAAGTCTGCTGAGCATCTCTCATCACTTCCAAGAGGCCTCTGGACTCAGAGCAGGACAGATCCTGCAGGATGCTCCCACCCACCAGTGCCTTGGGCTGTAAATTGCAGGACAGAGCAGAGAGCTTGCCTAATTAGCTAATTCTGCCAATTTAAAACATCTCAGCAAGGCATACAATAACATGCAATTTGACCTGCCCTCACTTCAGTGAGTAATTTTGTGGATTCATTGATTGGTTTTTTTGGGATGATATTGAATAAGAACAACTGGAGACAAACAGGAGGCACATTCCCTTTGGAGAGGGGATTTCCCAATAGGCCAGCACCTCCAGTTCGAGGTGTGGGGCACTCCAGGATCCTGTCAGGGACTCCCAGGGTCCTGCTGGTTTCAGCAAAATAGACTTGGCTGCTGCCTTAAACACTAATGAGATTTGAAACTTTAGAGAAACAAGTGAGAATTGAGAAAAATCTCTTTTTTGATGTCTCTCTGCTAACTTGTGATACCCTCATTTCCATCTCAGACACACACTCTGGCACTGCTTTAAATGGCAATTGTTTCACGTTGTCCCTGCAGCACGCAGGTGCCTCAGCAGGAAGGATCCCACAGGAACATCAGGCACTAACAGGAGGTATGGTTAATGCTGGTCAGACTGCTGGACTTTGGACAGAACTGCTACAAACCAGCTATGAGAGGCTTTCCTATTGTTATCTAGCTCTTCTATCTCCAGTTTCCTCAAGAATCACATGGAAAAGCTCTGGCTATTTATTTAGTGGAAGCAGCAATAAATAAATCTATTCATGCAGCTGAGATGATGAAGCACATCTGTACATGCTGAAGCTCCTGCCAGGAGCTGAGTCCCTCTTGCAACAGCTGGAGGAGGAAAAGAGAGGTTGGGGAGTGAACACAAAGCTGGTGTGCACAGCTGGAGCATGGGCAAATCACCCAAATCACCACCTTTTGAAGAGGTGAAGGATGAAATAAGCAGGAAAAGCCAAACAGAAGGTGATAATCGGTTTATCATGAATTTATCTACAAATCATGTTTCAGCTCTAAGATACTTCTTCCAGGATGAGCACTGCACATGGGGGTAATTGCTCTCCAAACATCCCCTGATGAGGATTTTCCTTTCAGCTTCAGAGCAGAACTAACCAGCCTCAGATCCCATCCATTTTTCTGGCTCTCTCCTGCCCTTAGGTACCTGAGGAACTGACCTCCATGTAGCTTTGTTGGCTGCTACAATTGACACTTGCCCAAGAGCAAAAGAACACACATTTCATCAACCAGGCTTTCCCTAACCCAGAGGCAGCACTTGATGCTTTTTAACTGCAGTTAAGTAGCAGAAAGACTGAAAAAAAAAACCCACTAAAAACCCCACGAGGCAGCCTCAAGCTGGGATCGTGGTGATGTCATCCAGCCAAGGAGCAAATCCAAGATCCTGCACGGAGAGCAGAGGCAAAACTCGGGAGCCGGCAGCTATCCAAGTGACTGCTTTCATCTGTCTCACAGTAGGCTTGGAATTTAAATCAGGTGTTCCAGCCCGCTCCAGCTCCAGAGCTGTAATTGCATCACAGAGCCTCTCACGCCTGCTGCACCAAACACCAGGCATGAAGAACTGCCAAAGGAAAATTAAGGTGGAATTACAGTCGTAAACCAGCACATATAAAAATAGCTGAGGCAAGGGCAGCTTTTCCACACTCACACCTCTCAGACATCATACCTGCCCGGTGAGCAGTGTCTCCAGGGATGGAACTTTCCCTCAGGCCACCCAGCCCATCTCCTTCCCAGCACCTTCACGTTTATTATGATTATTTCCAGCTTCACCAGCTCTGAAGAGCAACAAGAATCTGGCACTGGTGGGACTGCCTGAGCCTTCCCCAGTCTTGATTTGCCAGCTGGTTCCACACAACTGACCTTTTTTTCCTTAACTTTTCAGGTGTTTCAATTTCTGTTCAAGAAATACCCCTTTTTTCTGTCTGAATAGGTACATGAGATCCATGTTGGGTGATAATTTATTTTTGTATCTTTACAGAAATGTTATTTTATTCACAGATCTGTGTTAAGGAAATCCTCTCAGAAGGTCAGACCTCACTTGAATGTGTGAAAATATTCACATTACAGGCTGTTTATCAGCTCTTGTGAAGGAAACACTTTTCTTGTGATGAATCCATCCTTCCCATATCAGTCAGGATGATTCAATGCCATTTCACCTAAATTCTTACTGGCTTTAGAAGAAAATCCTTTTTAAAGTAAACTTCATTAATTAATTCTTCTTTCAATTTGAAGAAAAAACAACAACTCAAAACTAAGAAAACAGCCACATCTCCTCAGGGCTCCACATCATGAATAGGATCTGATTTATCCCATTGATTTATCCCTTTGGAAGCTCCCTGCCTGGGAGCACCACTAGCCCAAAACAACATTTCCACGCAGCAGTCATGGAGGAGATAAAACATTAATGACAGTCAACCAATTCCATCATTTTTAAGTGTTTTCCATTCCCAACTGCTGCTGCTGGCAGAGGGGAGCATTTGGGGGTGTTTCCAGCTTGTTCATAGTAAATAAATCCCTTTTCTCTCCATCTGCCACGCTGGAGGTGGCACCGTGAGTCCCCCTCTTCCCTGGAGAGCTGGAAACCCCTGAAACACTATCAAAAGCAAGGACATGATTCAGGCTGGCTGTGGGTTATAAATATTCCTACCCCAGGACCAGACACATTGGAGGAAGGCACGGCCACCTCCCCCTCAGTGGAGCTGTAAATCTGCCCTTCACCCCAGAGCAGTGCCAGGAGCAATGTGACAGTCTCAGAAATGTAAAAATGCAAAGAAATAATTGGAGAAACTAAAACTAAACCCCTTGAATTCCTCTGGGTAGGTGCACTGCTCTGCCTCCCATTCTCATCCACTCTCAGCCTACACTGCAGCAATGGAATATTCTGCCCTTTCCACTTGGGGACTGAAGAGCAAAAAGCAGTTTTCCACTTAAATGGGTAAAGGGAGGGTTGGAAGAGGGCAGGATGTGCCACACGTTGTGCCACACAGAGTCACCATCTCCCCACCACCTCCATCTCCTCTCTCAGCTCCCCATTCTCTCTTGGGCCCTCCACCAAGCTCCACCACGTGTCCCCAAGAAGCCAGGGACAGGACAGTCATTCCCACCTCCCTGAGGGGAAACCTTGGGAATCCTGGAGAAAAAACACCCTGGGAAGACCTTAGAGCACCTTTCAGTACCTAAAAGTGCTCCTGCCTGGGGAGGGACTCTGTACAAGGGCTTGGGGTGGCTGTGCAACCAGCAGAAATGGCTTTGACACACTCAATTATGTGGATCCTGCTGTCCTCACCTCTGGGCAGGCTCAGGACTGCAAGTTTAGCTGAAGCACCACCATTTCCACAGGGTTCTTCCTTTAGAAGAGCCTCCCTCCATCTCCACACAGTTCCTCTGATGCAAAGGGCACTGCTGGGCTCCCCACAGCCCTCAACATTTGCTCTGAGCAGCCAGTGGGTCGAGGCAATTAATGTCTCAATGTGAGAGCAACTCTCACTGCTAAGTGCTCTCAGAGAGGAATAATTTCTGTAAAAAATTTCAATGCAAGAAGATTTAAGCACAAAATCTTTGAAGAACAAGGCAGAAGACCTTTATCCACCAGGATACACAGCATTTGTGCAGCATCCCTGGGAGCTGCAGGCTGCTGTATGGAAATTAAACTTCATTCTTTTTCATTGTCTCTTACAGAGACTTAGCAAAAATATAAAATTTTGAGGTCATAGGGCTGATTAAAAACAACAAACTTTGAGAGATGCAAAGTTCAAACCTCATTTTGTTCCTTGCTATTCTTCACACAATAAAAAAAGAAGGCAGCAGAGTTTATGCAAGGGGTGGAAAGAGTCCTGGTGCTGTACACCAGGAGCTTCATCCCAGCAGGCTGGGGACTACAAGGACTTTCTGACAGAGCAGGAAGAGGAGACCCAGACCTCCTGTAAGGGGTAGCAGAGGGGCAGGACCACAAACCCCATGCCAAGCCCCCAGCCTGGGGCAGCAGGACGGAGGTGCCCCCTCCATCCCAGCTGTGCTTTGCCAAGGCAATTCTCCATTACTCAGTGCTTAAACAAACATTGTTTCTTTCCACTGATCCTGCACTGCCCAATCCTCACCCCACTCCCTCGAAAGTCTCCCAAGGAAAAGCAGCAGAGAGGCACAGAGAGTTTTCTAAACACTGGAGGGAGCAGGGCTGTCCCTCTCCATCACTGCCCCAGTGCCTGCTCACACGTGCCCGTCCCATCTCCCTTCCTCCTCTCCCAGCTCCCACCTGCGACATGTTTGCAGGGAACTATTTTCTGCAATCTGTCTGCCACTCCAGAGCCATTAACATCTTCCCACAATTTGGGCTGTCATTTTCCCTAATGATATATTTAAAGAAAATGATACCACAGGCAAAGCATTTCTCGGTGATTATAACACATGGCAAGTAACACCACCAGGCGTGAGTCAACCCACCCTGGCTGTGTTTGTGCTCAGCACTCCAGCTGCTGTCTGCTCCTCCCAGCAGGCACTGCCAAGAGCCACAGGAGCAGTGGGAGGCTCCAGCCCCACATCCCATGGAGAAATGATGACCCTAAAACCCCACCCAGCTGGGGGTTTCTGTCCCGTACGAGGTTCTCCCTGCTCCTGCAGCTGTAACCAGGCTGTATCACTGAAGGGATGATGCCACAGGATGTAGCTCCAGGACAGTGGGATGGGGCTACAGGGAAGTCCTGTGTGTTTAAACCAGAGCAGGGCTGATGTAGAGGATTTTATCAACATCTGTGACTGGTGCATTCATGGTTTAGCGGTGCCATTCAGCCACGGGTTGGACTTGATGCTCTTGGAGGTCTTTCAGGGTTCTATTCTATGGCTCCATATATTTTTCCTCCCTTTATGGCTGAGCCACCTGCACAGCAAAGCTCAGGGGCCATGCAGCACTCCCAACCCACTCAGCCTCAGAGCTGCAGGGCAAACAGGCTATTTTAGGAGTCTGATCACCAAAAATAGAGAGAAACACAGCTACCCAAGCAGCTCCTGAGCACAGGGACGTCCCAAAGACATCATTAAGACCACCTGGGAGTTCATTTATTGCCATTAAGTTGATGAGCAGCTGTCTAAAACCCAGAGACTGGCAGTTGTCATGTGCACATCTTGTTCCAAACTGGGTTTTCTCAAAGGCAGGTTCTCTTGAGACAGCTGGAAACAGCTCCAGCTTTGGCTTGTGCATCCCAAGTAAAGCTACATGAGGTGAGAAAAATGCTAAATCTCATTTTAATAGCAATGACTGAGACAGGTTGGTGTGGAAAGCCCAGCATATCCCACACCCCTGATCATCCAGCCTTCTGGTGTGGTTCACCACCTGCAGCCCCACAGGTACCTGCAGCTCCTCTCCAGCATGTTCCTTTCTCTTGCAGATCTCTCCTGGTGCCATTCCTGCTGAAATCAAGACACTGGGCTCCTCCAGCTGAGGTTTTTTATTGCACTGCCATGAGCAGACTTTCAGCCTCCAGCTGTTTGCCCACTGATGGCACTGAACAGCCAAACTCTGGAGCACTAAGTCAGAAAGGGATGAAATACAAGCAGGGGTGACATTCCAGTGCAAATATATAAGTTAAACAATGGAAATGTATTTTTCTTGGCCTGTTTTCAGTTGATGTCATGAGGTTTCAGCAGTTCCAGAAAGGTGGATCACTGCACCAAGCACTCCCTGAGCACAATCTGCTGAGCACCAAGTCATGCTGTAGCTTCTCACAACTCCAGATGACAGGCAAGTGTTTGGGTGAAAACCCCTCAAATTTGATTAGAAAAGAGGAAAAACACTGCAATTTCCTCCTGGCATTTTTCACTGAAAGGCACATTTGCACTGCTGAGCTTGTGAGGAGCAGCTTGAGGAGGTGACAAAGTATGTCAGGAGCAAATCTGGCCACACCCAGCCTGTGTGAGAGTCACCACAGGGTGCAGGGAGCTGCAAGCTGGAAATATCACCATCTGCAATTTCCCAGACGGGAGCAGTAAAGGAGATAACTTCCCCCAGACCCAAAAATCTGCCAGCAGTTTGGGCTGCTGTGTTACACAATGGCAAATGTGGATGAGGACATGTTCATCACTACCCATCAGCAGGGATTTTTGCCTCTGCATCAGGAGCACTTCCCTGCCAGGAGGGCAGCTGGGGAGATCCAGAGGGTTACAGAAGTGCCTGAGAGCAAAGGGACACAAGCAGGGAACAAAGACAAATACCTTTGCAAATACCCACAGCAGCTCACAAAGGTGATTCCCACAGGAGGTCACAAAGAAACCAGCAGCTAAGAAGGAGAAAAGATGGGAATCAGGAACTTCCAGTTGCTTCCAGGAAGGATCCTGCTTGGCAGAGTTGGGGCCACAAGATAGGCTGCCATCCCTGCCTCAGGGTAGATCTACCTCTAGAGAGAGAAAAGTAATGGTAGTGGTTAAAATTCCATTTAGAACATTGTGCCAAGGAAACCAACACAGAAAGTCACTTCTGCCTGTTTTCCAGCACAGCTCCAAGCAGTCTTCCCTGTGATTAATTTTCCCTTCTGTTTCCTTGGCAAGTTTAGGGAGACACATTGTCAGCAAAATCTGGGGAGAGACCCCCCGGCTCCCATCCAGCACAGATGGAGGAGGGCTCTGCACCACCTCTGTGCCCACCTGCCACCCACACTGCCGAAATCACCATGTCCAGATGATCAAAAGAGTGTTTTTTTTCCCTGTGCACGCTCCCCTGGGCCCTCGCAGCATCAGGGAGAGCAACACCTCACTCAAGGCTTTCCTGCACTCCCCTTCTCACAAACCTGCCAAATTCATAATTACCGAAGGGGTGGCAGTGAACCCTCAGGCTGTCAGCACGCTGAGTGTTTGCCCTTCTTTAGGATTAATGTCTAATAGGCAAGTAATTTAGAAATACCAGGAGCAGGGATGTGCAATTCAGAGCAGGGTGTCATTAAATAACCAGCTCCTCACCAGGTGGATTCCAACCGAATCGCAGCGATTTAACTTGCAAAACACAGGCTGCAGTTCTGGAAGAAAAGGAAATGTCTCCTTTTGTCTGAAACACCACCTTTGTCTCTGTCACCAGGAGAGGCTGTTCTCAGTCACTCCCATTGCAGAGGAATTATTTTTTGCTAAACACCGTCTTTGCTATTTTGGGAAGAGAAAGCAGGATTTCCATAGGACTCTCCAGTTTCATGGTAGTTCTTCACTGCTTTGTTTAGGAATATCAGCAAATTTGGGCTGGGCTGGACAGTGTGAATGGGGTTTGCAGCAGGCAATGTTGCTCAGTGTCTCCAGAAACCTGGATGCTGCATCCCCAGGGGCTTGGAAAGGGAAGCAATGGGAAGGGAGCTGCAGATCCCCAAAGTGAGATCAAAACACACAGATTCCATGTGGAGAGCAGAGAGCTTGAAGGGGTTTTCCTCCTTTTCCATATTATTTTCAGGAAACAAAATGCCATGAGAAAGAAAACACAGAGGAGCACAGCACTGAATGGGTCAGCTCTGCCCTCCCAAGGAGATCCCTCTCAGGGCATGGCTGGAGACACAAGAAGGTCTTTTGGGGGCAGGAATTCCACAAACACACACTTACACCATTGCTGATTTCACACCCACCACAGCTCCATTGCAAAGTAAAATCGTGGCCAGAATCCAAACCTCAGCCCAAACAAACCCCAGGATCGCAGCACCGCGCATCCCCCACAGGTCCCAGGGGCGGTGCTGCTGCTGCTGAGAGCATCACAGGCAGGTTTGGAGCATGTTAATGAGGCATGAGACAGCTGATCTGCATCTCTGCAGCCTTGTTTGGATCAGCATAAATTATATACACTGAGTTTATGCTGATAAGTGTGTGCCTGCACCTACACAAGCGTCTGCAATGCTCTGTCTCCCCTCCGATTCCCTCAACCCAGCTGGCTGAGAGACAAAGCCAAGCTCCCAACGACCTCCAGAAGTAGCAGAGTCCACTTTGTTAGGGAGTGAGGAGAGCACCTAGCCTGGAGATGAAAGGCAGGAGTCAAAGGCTCCCAGTGCCTGGAGAGGGACCTCAGGGGCCACCCTGCTGCTTCAGCAAAGAGCCACTTGTTCACCAGGTGCTGGTATCTTGCACAGCAGCACACACACAGGATCACAGCCATCTCCAAGGGGAAAAAATTACATGTGCTTTCCCCTGCCATAAGTTCTCACTTCTTCTCTTCCTGTGGAAAGGATAGGAAAAAAAAATAGATAATGGAAAACAGATATGGCAAGATTTTCTTATCAACATTCCAAGCCTGCCACAATGCAGCTATAAGGACTGTACAACATCCCAGAATAAGAATTCTGTAAACTCTCCTCTTCAGTATCTCCTGTTTCTGTCTCCAGGCAGACAGGTTTAAGGCTGGGACAGTCCAAGCAGCACTCCTTCCCATCTAATGGGAAGAGCTATGAAGCCAGGCCCCTCTTCATTGTAGGAGATCCTCTTCAGAGCTAATAAATGCCTTCCACCCTCAGCCCCACTGGGAATATTTTACTGCCACTTAAATCCTTTCTTAGCCCTGATTTTGTTGCTGGCTCAGGGTTCAGCCAGCATTGGATAATCACCAGGCAAGTGACGTGTTCTGCTCTCCTTTTTGTTTGTGAGGCTGGCTACAGCAGTAAAACCATGTCTCTGCCATGCCTTGTGCAGAAAGGTTTCCTACAAGTGCTTCCCCACGGAGCTCTGCCAGGGCAGCTCATTTCTAATGCTTCCCATCCTCACTGCTCCCTGGGGATGCAGGGCAGCTTTCAGAGCCGACACAGCTGGCAAGGTGGAATTAAATCCCTGTCTCCAGGATGCCCTTCCCTGCTATGCCAGAATCAGGTGGAATAATATCTTTTGACTTTGATATCCTTGGCTTTGAGGATACCCATTACCAGAGCCATCTGCCTGCTGCAATCTCTGCTGCTGTGCAGAATAAGACACCTTGACCTCACCTCCAACACCCACCTCCTGACCCCTGAGCTCACACTCCACTGCTAGAGCCACATTTCCACCCAAGTATGCTATTACAGCCACAAAGATCAGATGGCAAGGAGGGGGAAAAAATTCAATTCCCCTGAATATTTAATATTAATAGAGGAAGTGGATGGGAAAGTCGGGTACACTCTGCACACACGCTTCATATGCCAGATGGGCTGGAGTAATTCTAAGCAGTGGTTTAGTAAATGTCTTAAGAAGAAGATGAAAGCAGGCACAGAGCTGCATAAGTGGCATCCAATAAATACTTCAATCACTGAGCATTAAAGACCAGAATAAAGGCTATTTACAAAATTTCAGTAGGTAAAAAAACCCTCTATGATTTTAATGAGATACGAGGGCTAATTAGTAACTGGTACTTCACAAGACAGCAACAGCTGATGAAAAAAAGTAGAAAGCACCCATTTGAAATCTTCACTTATGTGCAACTGCCTTTTTTTTTTTTACAGCATTTTCCTGAACAGTTTCCACCAGAAAAACCAGCAGGCAGATGGTGTTTACTAACTGCAATGGTGGCAAGGAAAATGGTAAAATTTAGGCCTTCCATCCATGCCCATCCTCGGCATCCTCCTGCCCAGTGAGGACAGGCAGGGACAAAGAGGGAAGTTCCCACAGCCCCCTGAGCAAACTCATCCTTTCCACTGCAAAAAGCAAATGTGGACTGACAGCTCTAATCTAGAGACACATTTCTTCTTCCAGTGGTAGACAACCTGCTTTTCACAGCCTTCACTTCCTTTGAAGCTCAGAGGAAGAAATGTCATGTGTCAGAGGGCTTAAGTGGGTGCTAAGAAACCTGTGCTTCCAGACAAATGGGTTTCTTGCCATTTCACATCACTTTCTACATTCATCTGTGCAAACAAGAGTCGTATCCTCATTACTATTTTGAACCATGCTGTTGCCATGCTGAAATGTCACCCCGTGGCAGTGCTCCTTGCTAAAGAGAAGCCACCCCTGGCACCAGGAGGTGATGCTTATCCTGCTCCTACTTTATAAAAAGCCCCTGAGAGGGAAAAATAATTCCAAAACACTACCATCCATCAGCATCTCTTTCCCAGGTACTTCTTGAAGCAAACACTTGAGCATCCTCTTTTCAGGAGGTGCTGTCCTCACCATACTGAACGCTGGGAAAACCTCATGTTCTTCCCTGTGGGTCACCCCAGGCTGCTCCAGCATTGCAGGACACCATGAAGGAGTCACTGAAAGACTCCCTCAGGGAAACAGCAGGAGGCAAAATCCCAGGAAAACCCTCAGGGAAAACAAACCTAAGTTAGGAGAACAAAACCTGCAAAAGCTGTCACTTAAGCAAACCTGTGATCCAACCCCCTGAGTCACAGCAGCAGAGCCCGGGAAGCAGAGCAGGCTCTGCCTTGGCAGCTCTTTCCTTCTGTCCCATTGACTTCCCAGTATCCTGACAAAGCCCTGGGAGATTCACACCCATCCCTCCTACCCTTCTCCCCAGAAATGGGTACTGGCAGCAGGCAAGGCGTGTTTTCACAGGGCTGAATCACTACCTGCATCCTTCCCACACACCCACTGATACCCAGCACATCACCCAGCTCTCCCCTAATGCTGTGACATGATGCTACAGGAGAGATGTTCCACCAGCGAGAGCAGCTGCCCACCCACACCATCCCTCTTTGAATAATGCAGTTTCCAGCTGACAGATGCCTATTATTAATTATTAATTCCAGCACACAGCAAAGTTATTCAGTAAGCCCCAGGATTCATGTTGGCACCATTAGAAAGAAGTAACAAGGCAGAACTGCAAAGATAAGGGAAAGTTCGAAGGGAGAAAAACATTTAGCTCTAGGGAATGCTCATGGGGTGTCAGCATTTCTGGGAGCTAAGCAGGGAACACAATCCTTCAAGAAAAGGTTAAAATTAACATCCTGATTAAGTTGCAGCTCACAGATACCAGCTTATAGAAACATGGCAAACAGGAGGATTTGAGTAGGAAGGACTCTCAGGGAAGGTTTGGGTGTAAAGGTTACACATCTCTGATCTTCAGCCTCTTCCATGAAGAAAACTCCAGCAGCACCCAGCTGACAGCAGTCCTGGATCCCCAGCCAGCTGGCATCATCCAAGCTGGAAAACACAGAGGGAAAAATGCTCTAGAGCAGATGGGAGCAGAGGAACATGTGACATGATGTTACTCCACTTGTGGAGGCTTTGCTCTTCAGAAGCCTTTTACATTTACCTATAATGGGATGATTTTTGAGTCAGGTTCTACTGCAAATCTGTCCTGGATTGTGTCATACTTTAGGACTGCAAATTCCCTCAAATGGGGACAGTCTTGGCCTTGCTCTGTGTCCATTTGAAGCAAAGCCTCTCACCTTGCCTGAGAGCGGAGCTCCAAGGGTCTGCTCAAAGCCTTCATCATCATCACCCCGTGCATCACCCTGCCTTGCACGTGGGGATGAGCTCAACACAGGATGATACATCAGTGCCATTAAAGTCTCATCTCCTTGCCTTAATTGGCCTCGTGAACTTTGGGAGATTTGTAGAAAACAAATAGGACTTTGGCAGAATTAAATCACCTCCTTCAATGGGACATCAATTATGGAAAATGCCATCCCAGAGTCTGCAGAGATCCCTCAGCCCAAACCTCAACAAGGGACCGTTACAGATTTTGAGCAGGGATCACTATGGGATGTGTAATACATGGTACTTCTTTACAAACAACTTACTCAGGATATTTTAGCAATTATTATAAGGAGCAATTCTTCAGTGGTGTTCATGAGTGGAACACAGAACAGAGATGCTGCCCAGGAGGGAGGAGGAACAGAGGAAGACAGAAAGGAATAAAGAGAAGGAGAAATGCTCCAGAGCCGAGCACAGTTATCTGTGATGGAAGCAATTAGCACAGGGTTATGATTATCATAGTGAGCACATCAGTGGAATCCTTCCACAAAAGCACTCAAGGGTGCACAGTGAAATTTAATAGCAAGTTGCAGTGTGGAGGAAAAAAAAACCAAAACAGAAAAACATATAGGCCAGGGAAGAACTGCCACAGACCCCAGATATTAAATAAGCCTGTGGAAACAACATGAAGGGCTCTATGCAGTAAATCCTGGAGCAAAACACAACACAGCAAGAATGAAAAATAAGATTAAAAAAAACCCAAAAAACTGTTTCTGCCTACTTTTTCTGGACCAAAAAGACAGGCACTTGAAGAAGAAAAAAAAGCCAAGTGGTTTTTTTTGCATAACCTCAAAGCCTCTGCCACATTTCCCCCTGTCTAGGCACCTGCACTCTGCATGCAAAGCAGGAGCAGTGATTTTGGCAGAGAGATCTGACTTGCATTTCCCAGCCCTCTTTGCAGAGACTGAGCTGATGACGCACTTTGAAGCTGGAGGGGAGGGTCAGGGCTGGCTTCACCTTTTGCTGCACCAGACACACTCTGGAACCACTCCAGTGGTCACAGAAACATTTCCAGGTCTCCAGATAAAGCTTTGCTGGGCAGTGAGAGGTCCTGAGCCCCACAGTCTTGGTTCTGGCTCTGCCATGACAAACAGGGAGAGGAACCAGCACCCAGCCTGGGGAATAACACAACACATCCCCAGGGACACATCTTCCCCCCACAAGTTGGTCAACAAAGGTGGAGGGTGCCAACGAGAAATTTGGGAGGTTAATGGGTCACTGGTGACTCCCAGAGTTGGTTTGTCCCAAACCACACATCCTCTGAGTGCCAAGTTTCCCTGGCCAGGACTAAGAGCAGCCAGAGCAGACCATCACCTCCTCTCAGAGTAGTGTGAGTGCATGCCCAACTCCTTTTTCCCAGTTTATCCTACTCCTAGAAGTCAGAATTAATTGACTCCATCAAGCAGCCTCCACAATGGAGGTTTCCTCTTCCATTCACTGCTTTTAAGAGCAATGCAAACTGCCATTTATTCGATGGGAAAATAAGTTGGTTTAGCTTCTTCCCCTGTCATTAGTGGGCATCACATTAAGACCACAGCAAATCACTGAGGAGAAGAAGAAATGCTTGTGCTAATCAGATTTAAAGAGTTGACAGCACAGTGCCTCAAATCGAGTTAGAGCAGCGAGTAATGGATGGCACTCACTGCCTGATGGAAAACACCAGCATCTCTCTGGCCACACAATTTTCTCACCACTTAAATGCCCCTCAATAGCACCATAAATTCCTGCACACATCCAAGAGAGTCAGGGTTAATCAAGAGTTAACACCAAGGTAGGAGTTGGCAGCAAACACAGGCCACCCTCGAGTGACAGGAGGGGTCTGCTGTGCTGCTGAGGCCAGAGCTTGTGTCCTGCAAGCACAGCCAGGGACAGGAGGGGAAAGAGAGCAGGGACTGAAGGCACTTAAGGGTCCTACATGGGTTCAGATTTCCCCACAATTTCAGCACCATGACCTCCCCAGGAGCTCCTCATGGCTCCTTGGAATCGGTTGGTGGAGAAAGCAGAGCAACCCCCCATCCTGAGGCTCCCCAGCTCCCCAGCCACGCTCCTCTGCCCTTGAGAAGCAAATGAGGGGGTGGCAAAGGACCACACTGGGCTGTGACAGACAGCAGCAGCCTCAGTACCTCACAGCAACCAACCAAAGACCAGGGATAAACCAAGGCACTGCTTATCCATCCGTGTAACAGCACTAAAGAGGTGGGGAAAATGCAGATGGAAAAGCAAAGCAGTCTTAAAAGAGCAAGAGCTGGCTGAGCCTTTGCACAAATCCAGGATGTTCACAAAGTCCAGCATCAAACACTTGATGAACTGAGGTCTGTGAAATAAGAAATAAGCTCCTGCCTCAGGCCTTTGTTATTTCACACACTCCCCCATCATCCATTCCTACCTGTCCCCTTCCCAAAGCAGCTGTGAATCTCAGTTATTTGCCCAGACCATGCAGGCACCTCCCTGCAGTCTCTCTGGGACAGCCCTGCCTAGTGCTGCCCAATAACAAATACCTTTTAATGCAGCAGGGAAAGCCATAAGGAGCCCCTGGCACTGGAAACCGAATGGAAATAAAATAGGAGCTAGAAACAAGACAGGTTTAAATTGCAAAGGTAATTTCCAAACTTAACAAAGTCTTTCAAGGGTTTGCTCTCATGCATCACTGTTGAAGCAAAGATACAGCACATGCAGGAGCTCAGGCAGGACTGTGGGCTTGCAGAATTACAGGGAATACTTTACACCTCATTGGAGGTCGGAGTAAATAACCAAAGTGATCCCTCCAGCTACAAAGGCAGAGAGCTCCCCATAGCAACCGAGTCTCTCAGAGCACAGAAGTCCATGAAATTAAACCAGAGTAAGGGTTCTCAAACAGAATTGCTTTAATCTGGTGCAATTTAACACAAGCTGCCCTTCCATGTATATCTGCAGCCTGCACGTGTAACCCCCAGCGCTGATTTATCACTCTTGGTAGATCAGAGCACAGCAGATGAAGCACAAAGCCCCACACAACCCACCTCAGCTTGCAGACTGCACATCATAAAAGCTAAAAGATGTGGCCAGATGCATCCAGCATCCTAAATAAAGGCAGACATGTAATATAGGACTTGCTCTCTAATAGGAAAGTTACCAGGAATATAAAGAAGCACACAAGCACCGCCAGGCCAGCTGCCTGGGAGGGCAGGCACAAGTATTTTGGCTGATGAAGCCCAACCCAGCACTATTCAGAGCTGCCAGACCTTGGAGCACCTTCCAGTGCCTAAAGGGGTTCCAAAAGAGCTGGAGAGGGACTTTGAACAAGGGCTTGGAGTGACAGGACAAG
>JACBWW010000027.1:4130447-4160715 GCA_020086605.1 Lanius collurio
AAAGAAAGAAAGAAAGAAAGAAAGAAAGAAAGAAAGAAAGAAAGAAAAGTGTGCAGAAAGAATTGTTCCCAAAGCTCATCACTGACAAATTCTTCATGGGTGCTTCCATGGGTGCTGATAGAAAGGAGAGAGAAATGCAGGAGTGAAATCAATTTGCTTCTTTGATCTTTGGGCTGTGCTTGACAGCGGATTTCTTCCCCCTGAGAGACACACTCAAGGTTCACTGTCCCTCTCTGCTCCTCACCGAGTGCCATTGTTACAAACACTCCCTCCTGAGCTACCTAAACCCAGCAGAAACCTCAGAACAAGCCAGCCTTTCCTCTGTGAGTGATTTCCCCTGCAACTTGTGCCAGCATTTCAGAAAGAAATCCTTCCAGCCAGCTCTGGAGCCAGCTTTGGAGAGAACAGCATCCTTCTGCACTCCTGCTTTCCTTCCTCAGCCCGGAGTGCAGTTCCACCCACTCCCCTGGGAACTGCAGCCAGATGCCCACAGCAGGCTGAGCACATCGGGTATGCTGGGCACTGCCAGAGCACTGAGTACATCAGCCCCAGCTTTTTGGTGTCTCCACTCTCTGAATGAACCAGAAGATTTGCTGTGCTCCCCATGGACACTCTTCTCCTCCTAAAGCCACAGGGAGAGCGTGCTGGGGTGCTGCAGACCCCAGAGGGGCAGTGGGACGTGTCCCATGGCAGAGCTGGCCAAGGCCACCTGGGACCCCGTGCATCCACGGGTCTGACCAGAGGCCAAAGTCATCCTTCAGAGCTGGCACAGCCTGGCTGGTTGGTCCTTGCTGAACCAGAGCACAGAGCCTTTCAGCTCTGCCAGCCCCACTGTGCTGATTCCACCAAGGCACCGAGAGGAAACCAGGCCCTGCCAGGCTGAGATTCAGCTCTTCCCCTGTGAAACTGCCCCTCATTTTTAGGATTTTTAATTTCACAGCATGTGCAAAGCAGTGTGCAATGGAATTAATCACAGTCCTGTGTCCACTCATGCCTGTGGTGCTACAGAGGCTGGGATGCTCCTAGCAGAGCAGCCCAGGTAGACCCCCCTGGAGCCCTCCTGCCCTCCCAGGATTCTCCATGCCCCTGCAGACTGAGGATGTTTCTGGATTTCTGGGCAACAAAACCCTTCCTTAGTGAACCTGCTGTCACAGCCCCTTTGGGGCAAGCGAGGGATGTGGCCGTGGGGATGCAGGGATGGGAATTAGCAGGCTGGTACCCGTGTGCTCCAGGACCAACAGGCTGAGTGTGTGGCACCCATGGATCAAGGCTTCCCAAGAACGCACCAGGCTCTTCCCAAATCCTCTCCCAAAACCTGAGATGCATCGGGACCCCTCTGTCTGCATGGTTTGTCCTAGGCAGTGAGTTCACCAGGCAATTTCCAAAGGGGTTGCAGCCTGCTCTGGTGCACAGGGGATTTGAAGTCTTTATGGCACCCCAGCCTCTCTGGTGTATCCAGCTCATGGTTTGCATAAAAGCAAAGCTCAGACCTTGCAGGGCTTTGCAAGGAATCTCCCTTTCCCAGCCACCACATTTCCCAATGCCAGCACCCAGCCCTGCTCCACAGCTCCCTGAGTCCCCAAAACCAGTTTCCTCTGCTCAGCCATCCAGGCTCTCCAGCCGGGTTCCTGGTGAGAAGAGGAGAAACCCGTTCTCCCAGGCTGTGATTTTCAACCCAGAATGATTTTCATTAACTCTGTCCCCAAGGCACAGAGGGGGACAGGCCACACAGGCGCTGAGCAGCCCGGAGCTTGTTGGAGTCAGAAGAAAACGAGGCAGAGCTTTGCTTGCAAAGTTAATTTGAACCAACCGGCAGCTGGTGGAGCAGCCAGGAGAGCCTGTCCCACAGCAAGAGGCAGCATTTTCCAGGGATACCACAGAGCTGGGATGCTAACAGGGAGGGGACAGCAAAGGGATCAGTCAAAATGTTCGGGCACAATTATTTCAAGAGCGCTCCAGGCACATGAAGATGGGCTCTGGCACACGAGCTGGGGACGTGCCCTCACTCACATGTGCAGCTCAGCTCCAGGGACAGGGCAGGGACACGGGCAGGGCTGGGGGACACCAGGAGAGCCCCAGGGGTGGTTTGTGGAAAGCTTGACCCCTCCTGCAGGCAGAGGAATGTGGCATCCCACACGGGACACTTCATTGTACCCCATGTGCATCCTCCCTCCAGCCTCCACTGCTCTCATTTTATGCCCAATTAATGGAGTTTTATTATTTTGCGTAATACAATGGCCACAATAAAGATGCAATTACTCCGGATGGAACTTGAACTTGGGAAAAAATTATTTTCAGGACTGGTGAAACACATCTCACCAGGAGTGGATGGACACAGAGAGGGGCTGAAAAACCAGGTGAAGTATGAGGTGGTCAGACTCATGTCCAGGCAGGGCTGTGGCAGGCTGGGCTCTGTCAGACAGGCCAGATGTGAACAGCACCTGAAGAATCCTCCCAGCTGGGTTACACAGCCAGGAAAAGATCCCCAGAGCCACACACACAGGGCTGGGAAATAAGAGCAGGTCCCTGGGACAGAGTATCAAAGTGGGTTTGATATCATCTCCAGCACAGGGTGGAGGGTTGATGAATGAATGAGGGTTAATGATGAAGGGTTTGGATCTGCCAGGCCAGAGCCAAGCAAAGATGCTGGGTTTCCAGTCAAGGGGAGGGATGCCTGGGGATGTATCTGGCTGCCAGCAGGATCCACACAATAAAATGTATCTTTCCAGCATCCCTCCTGCCTTCTTCAGCTCTGTTTCCCTGGCTCTCCTCTTTGGGCAGGAATCCATCCTCACCCAGGCAGGTAAAACACCTGGTACAATGCTCCCTGCACATGGGGGAGGGCTCCATTACAGGGCAAAGAGCATCCTGTCAGCCACCCTGCTTGCAACACCACCAGTTCACAGCCCAAATTACCTGGTTCATTCCAGCTTTTCCCCACAGGCAGTTCCAGCATGCCAAGGAAATCCCAGAGGCTGCTGCAACTGGCTCAAAACCACCGGCCCTGTCAGCTGGTTTGAATTTTCCTTGTGTTTGCAAAGGCAAAAAAAAATAGATTAAATGGCCTTTTAATCCTTATTCAGCATCGCTCTGAAGCCTTTTCCAGCTTAACTAAAATGTATCACCCATGCCTTGCTGTTTGCTTTAATAGCCCAAGGGGACTAAAAGCTGGCTCAGACTGTGTCAAATGCCCCAGAGAGCTCAGCAAGGGCAGCCAGGCTCTGTGCACAGCCAGGAGCTCCCACAGCCCTTCCTTGGTTTACCCCCATGCCACAGACACCGTGCCCAGCTGCTGAGCCTGTGCCACTCACCCAGCACTGCTCCTGGCCCAGGGATGCTGCCCACACTGATGATGGAGCTGGAGGAGGGTTTTGACAAGGACATAGAGTGACAGGATGAGGGGTTATGGCATCAAACTGGCACAGGGAAGGGTCAGGTTAGATATAAGGAAGAAATTCTTCCCTTTGAGGGTGGTGGGGGTCTGGCACAAGTTGTCCCGAGAAGCTGTGGCTGTCCCATCCCTGGAAGTGTCCAAGGCCAGGCTGGACAGGGCTTGGAGCAACCTGGGATAGTGGAAGGTGTGCCTGTCCATGGCAGGGACATGGTGTCCATGGTGTGGAAAAGGAGGAGCTTTAAGGTCCCTTCCAACCTAAACTGTCCTGTGAGTCTCTGATAAGGCTCCAGGTATCAGGACTGCTCCCAGCTCCTGCATGGCCCTGCCTTCCCTCAGGAGCATGGGATGGGTTCATGGCAAAGGTCAAAGGCTCTCAAAATGTGCCTGGCAGCACGGGATCAGCTGGAGGCTGTAGTGGATGGATCAGCCCCATCTGCATCACAAGGAGGGGGCATGAAATCCCACAGCAGCACAGTCCATCCTCCCTTCCTACCCCATCACCTCAGTGCTGGCAGGAGCAGGGCAGAGCAACCCAGTGCCACTTTACTGCCAAGGAAAGTTTAATGTATTTGTGCAAAGCCCAGCATGATCAGAACTCCTTTTGGTTTCTCTCCTGATCCAGCATCGTGCAAAGACCTGTGGCTGGCCCCTGCACCCAGGGACATGCACATTGTCCTAAACTACAGCACACCAACAGCACTCACCAAATTCAGATTATTCAGCATCTTTATGCCAGCTGGTCTCTGTCTCTCCCCTTTTCCTCTCAGGGTTTGTCAGGTTTAATTAAAATTCCTATACTCAGCTGGTTCTTCCACTCAGGCTATTATCTGCAGTGTGCTCTGCTGCCTGCCTCGAGCTCGTCTCATTAGGAATCCACCTCTTGGTGAAGGGAACCATATTTAGGAGACAATACATAGCCAGTGTCTGAGTCTGAGTAGTTCTATTGACCCATCCCCTTGACAAGACAGATGCCCCAAGGACCTGTTCTCGGTGTTCCTGCTACTCATCTCTTTCCAGTGAAACAATCATTTGTTTCACTGCAGGAAATTACAGCCAGGAAAGAGGAGGAGGTGGAGGTGAGCCTGCAGGTCACACTGCCCAGCACACCATGGGGACTCACATGTGCCCACCCTGAGCACATCAAGAGTGTGGGTTTGGGTTTTAACCATCCTGAAGCCAACAAACACCTGCAGAGCTTCTCCCTTCCCCCCTCCCTGGGAAATCAGGTCTCACACAGAGGTGCCTTCTCTGGTCTCACATATCCAAACTCTGTGGGCCCCTCATGGAAGCAGGACAGGGGATAGTCTGCAGGGCATGACAGATGAAGCCTCTAGAAGAGAGGGAAATAGAGAAAAAGAGCCACAAACAACTTTCAGAGGAACAACCCCTGGAAGAAAAAGCAAACAGAGAGCCTGTCAGCTCCCATGGCCGTGGGCAGCTGATCCTCTCAGGTCTGTGAGGCAACACAGTGCAGCCATGGGGCTGGGGACAGGCTCAAGGTCACCCAGACTTGCAGGCCACTAGCCCCCAGCTCCCAGAGGTGTTCAGCAGCTCGTGTCTTCTTGGGCACACCCAAAGAGAGCCTTCCTGTAGATCTCAGCTCAACCCCACATGATTTTTTTCCCCGAGTGTTTTTATCTCAGCCCCTCAACGAGGAAACCTGTTCTTCACACAACTCTGCTCTGCTGATGAAGAGTTCAAAAGAACCCTCTCAACTTCAGATTCCATCACTGAGGGGATCTGTGTTGGGTTGGCAAAGGCAGGGAGAGACAGGCCCAGTGGCACAGCAGCACAGGTACAGTGTCAGGAGAAGAGCACCAACACCGAGCAGCCCTGCAGACCCAGGAGACTGTCACAGCCATGGGCTTCAAAGAGCTGGTCCCAAGCCCCCAGGACTCCAACCCTCTCCTGCTGTGGGCAGTGGACTAGCCACAAACAGAAGCCTCAGGCCGAGCACTCTGGACATGAAGCACTTTTTGGGCCCTAACTGAAGCTCGAGCCCAGGATTCAGATATGCTCCAGATATGGAGCAGTGAAGAAACACAATGGCCTTCCTCCTCTTCCTCCTCCACCTCACCATTGACCTCAGAGGAATTCATGTTCCAGCAGGCTCCTTTGGTGCCCCTCCCACACTCTGAGGCACCCCCAGCCCCACAGCAGCCCCCTCCCCTGCCTCTCCACACACTCTCTGCTCCCAGCAGTAGCTCTTTGCTCCTTTTGGCCATTGGCTGCTGGTTCCCATCCTGTACATTCCCTTCCATTTAGAGATGTTGTCAGTGAGAATCAGAGCTCAGATGTTTATTATTTCTAAAGTAATCCCAAGCCAAAATACGAGGCAGGGTGTTTAGTCTTTCCCTCGGCTCTCAGAGCTGAAGAATGGCAGCTGAGTCAGCAGCCGGCGTTCCCCATCGCGCCGCGTTCCCCACGGACAGATGGCAAACCCTTAACTCTTCCAGCAGCTCCCAGATATTTTTACTGCCTATTGCTTTTTTGACTCTGTTTATTTTTCAAGCTGAAATAAGTGGAGTGATGGGAAAAAAAGAAGTCTCCTGCTGAGCGTTGCATCAGAGACCAGATTCCCATAAGGATTGATTTCAGTGGAAACAGCAAGGCCTTCATTTTCTTGGCAGGGTGAACTCAGCAAAGGCTGAGCCCTGCATCACCCAGCACAGCCAAGCAAATCTGGCCTTCTGTGCTGAGCACCTGTGGACCTTCCTTTGGCCTTTTTAGTAGAGAAAAGGTAAATGTGTCAAGACACCATCGTGTTGGTTCAGATAATCATTAAAGATGCTTCAAGCACAGAGCCAAGAAAGCTCCATCCAAACTGTTTGGGGCTTGTTTGAGTCAGTCTGGCACTGACTCAAGGGGTAGAGAAAAGGTAAATGTGTCAAGACACCATCGTGTTGGTTCGGATAATCATTAAAGATGCTTCAAGCACAGAGCCAAGAAAGCTCCATCCAAACTGTTTGGGGCTTGTTTGAGTCAGTCTGGCACTGACTCAAGGGAATTGGACGATTCCAGGCCGGCAGAACTGACCAGAGGAGCAAGCACATCAGTGCCTGCCCACACTGGGGTGCCCTTCCCTGTCCAGAGATGGAGCAGATCCACAGCATCCCTCCAGGCCAACACTGTGGGAACATTACAGGGATTTGGGAACATTAAGGGGATTTCCCATTCAGCCCTGACTTCTGAGGTGGCATCACATGATCCAAAGTCAAGTTCTTCAAAATTTGGATTGCATCACCAATTTGTGTCTCCCAGCAACCGTTCTCTGTGCTGCAAAGCAAACTGCCCAGAGCCCAGCAATTGCTTGTAACCCCAGGCAGGCCATGGCCACAGGATGAATTCACAGGAAAAACAAACACCTGACACTGCTTTTGTCATGCTATAGATGAAATCCAGTGAAGACAGAGCAAAAGGGAAGAAATCCCAGCTGGGAGGATTTGGGGAATGAGGAAAGATCACAGATAAGCAGTGGTGAGGTTCTCTTACTATTTCCATCCTTAAATCTTAAAGAAATCAATAAAATCTTCCTGAACAGAACCTTTCCCCATAAGAAAACAGAAAGGATTACAGCAAGGAGTGTGAGTGTGCCTCTTCTGCAGCCACATTAAAACCATCCTTCATCTGGATGGCTCATCTGGGAAGGGCAGCTCTTGTGAGAGCTGCAGCGAGGTCAGGGCATGGCCCAGGGGCTCGGAGGGCTGCAGGATGTCAGAGCACAGGGATCAGCACCAGCAGCAGGAATCCGGGAATGACCTGCTTTAGGAATAAGCTCCTCACACATCAGCATAAAACTCCTGTTGACACAGCCCTGCCTCACTCCTGCCAGAGGAGAAAAAGGAGTTGCTTTCATCCTTCTGTGGGAGCAGAGATGAGGCTGGAGCCCAACATCAATAAATTGATAGAAAGCCTTTGCTTTCGAGCAGAGGCACTGCAGATCTCAGAGGGCACATTACAGCTTTCTGCTCCTGCCTAGATGAATATTCATCTGGCAGGGCAACCGCAGGGACAGGCTCTGCCAACACCTTTCTGGGACACAGCAGCAGCTCTGCCCCAATTCTTTGGTGTCCCCTACACAACAAGCTGGTGCAGAGCTGTCCTGCAGCACATTTGTAGGAATAACCTCCTTTGCCCACCAAGGGGACCAGACCCAGGAGTTCAGCTGGCTCCTGGCATTCCCTCATGGCATCCATGCCAGTGCAGCTGACAGCTCAGACCCCGGGGCAGAAGTCATTCTCCCAGCCCCACTCTGTTCACAGCTGAAGGCTCTACCCCCTGCTCACTGCCCTGAAGCAGTCTCCCATTCCCAGTCCCTACTGAGTGCCCTGTTTAAGCTAATTTACCCTCTGGGGTAGCTGCACTCCTGCAGCTGCAAGAAAAAGCTGAGTCCTCTGCGCCTGGAGCCAAGGATGTTTATTGGCACTTGAAATCTCATCCCTTTGCTGGCCCACCCCACCCCGGGCAGTGCTGGCAGGGGTGCAGCTCAGTGCTGCCAGCAGCCCCATGTCCCTCAGCCTGCCCACCCAGCACTCCCAGGGACAGATGGGCAGCCTTCGACCCACCTTCCCGACAAGAATCTGGGGAAACATTTTGCCCTGTCCATCCCGTGGCCTCCTCCCTGCTCCCAAGTGGGGAATTGTCCCATTTGTGCCAGTGAGCAGGAGCTTGACTGAAGGGCAGCAGCCTGAGTGTCCAGTGATGGTGAGAAGATGAGCAAAGAAAGCTGCCTGTGAGCCCAAAGTTTATAATTAAGAAATAAAATGAGGAAATAACAGGGCCATACAGCCCTGGCAGCTGTCAGGGACAAGGGTGGGATCAAGGGGAGGTAGAGGGTGGCTGTGTGCAGGAGGGCAGCCCAGAGGGGGGAGGTAGGAGAGGCGGGAAGCAATGCCTGAAGCAGTGTCCCAGTGGATGCAAGCTGGCCCACAGCGAGTTTGTTGAAGCCAAAAGAGGATATTGCAACAAGTGGAGGGGGATGTGATGAAAGAGAAGGTGAGAGTTTTAGCTTCAGGAAAGGCTCAGCAAGGTTGTGCAAGCTGTTGAGGTGTCCAGGATATGAAGACACAGGAGGAGGCAGGAGATGAAGACAGCGCTCAGATTCTGGCAGCAAAGCAGCATCCTGATATTGCTGAGCTCAGGGAATCCCTGAGCTGAGGAGGAGAGGTTAAAAGCTCTGTTTTGGCCATGTTGTGCTTGAGAGGCTGGTGAGACATTCACAAGATGTCAGAAAGCTCCTCAGAGATATGAGTTTGGACAGGGAGAGGAGAGCCCAGAGAGGGGCTGCGTGCCTGAGTCATCACCATAGAGATGGCATTTGAGTGTGGCTGCCATGAGATTACCCAGGCACACAGCGTGGAGCACGGACACAGCTCTCTGAGCTCCCAGGGCAAACCAGGCTCCCACAGCAGCCCAGCACCAGCCACTGAGGGGCAACAGGTGGCCCAAACTGGGACACGCTCCAGGCAAAGCTGAGCCAAGCAGCCACAGCCCTGCCTTGCCTCCAGAGGATGGCTCGGACCCTCCTCCTCAGAAGTCCATCTCTTTTCTGTGTGCTGAGTGCTCTCCACACAGGAAATCCAGGTCCTCAAAGCATCAGACATCAAACTCAAGCACTTCAAAGAGGGCTGAGCTGAGCTTCTGAGTCTCACCTCTGCAAAAGAGGGGGAATCACCCACTTACACTCCACAGGGGAGCCACAAGGACAACTCCCACAACAGTGAAGAGATCTCTGGGGCCAGGGTGAGGGGGCACAAGGGACCTCGGAGAAATGCAAAATAAGCTGCTGTAAAGCTCCAAGCTGGGGCCAGTCCTGGAGAGTGTGACCAGGAGGTGGCAGGCTCAACTCGTCCATGGGTGGTGGCTCTTCTGCAGGAGAGCCTGGCCTGGGGACAAAAGAGCTCAAAATGTGCTTCTCACCCACCACAAGGAAGCCGGAGAACTGAAGTGCTGGAGGAAGAGGGGGAAAAAAGAGACGGTTTGAGCTTTGAAAAGCAACTACAGCTTGGGAGAGGCGTTTCTGCCACCAAGGCTGAGCCTATCAGGGACACGGTCCTGCTCAACGCCGGGACTAGCATGGGGACAATGGCCTGGCATTCTCGGGGATTTTCTCTCCTCTCCCGTTACAGATAACACACAGGACTCAATGGAGAGGGGAACATATCTGCATTTCCAGCTGTCCCTCCCCACCCACGGCATCCTGGTCCCTGGGAGAGCATTTGAAACATTGCAATAGCTATAATTAGAAGTAACACTCACTTTCCAAGAGGAAACTGTGCAAAAGGTTGATTTCCTCTTTAATGCCATTTCAGATCTGCAGCTCCAGTAGTGAGGGGATTTGCTGAGCAGCAGTCTGGATCACTAAGAAGAATTAAGAGTTTCCTCCCACTTCTGTGGGGATTACTTGCTCCACGTGCAAGAAGCTGGGTCCTAAGGTGCAGAGGACACTGTGCTACTCTGCCCAATGTCTCTGCAAAGACCAGAGGCCAGAGCATTTCCATTATCACTACTCATCAATATCATGCATTGCCCCCAAGGCTAATCAACACTGCTGCATACAGCACTGACTTGGGAATGCCAAAGACTTTGGGAACTTCATTGCTGGAGCTTTCAACAGAGCTGCAAGTCACAAGCAGGCTCCTTGTGATTCCATACAAGGAAATATTCACAACATGCAACAAAAATAGCCTCCATCACTACATGTTATAATCACATCAGGGAGTCTCCAAACTCTGCAGCAATAAATGATGCCCTCTCTCCTCACCCAGAGTACTCTGCAAACACCCATTAACCCTCCCAACACCCAAGGATGGGCTGCAGAGACCAAGGTACAGCCCTCAGCCAGCGAAAAAGCATGGCAGGGAGTCAGCAGCAATGCCTGGACTGTGACAAGCACTTTATCTTCTCCAATAATCTCAGTAACACGAGGCAAGTTTAGTTTGCCTTGTCCTTTGCAACCTTTCCGAGACCTTAAGGCCAAAAGAAGCTGCTACATTTTCTCCCCCTTCAGAGTTATTTTTGTGCTGAGCCCAGGAACTTGTGATGGATAAAAGCACCTGCAGAAAGGTCATCAGCCACAGCTCAAAATTTTTCAGAGATAAAGAAGCTCCCCTGGCAGAGTGTTCTGCTGTTTCAATCTCACACTATTCAAAAGGTTTGCCTGGTTTCTAATTTGAACTCATCTGCATTTTGCATATAGATGTTGATCCATTGCTAAGCCCCACAGAGCTGCCTGCTGCTGCACAACTCAAGTACCACAATCAAATCCTTTTGATAAGCTAAAGGGCACTTTGATCTCTCAGAAAGACACCAGACCAGTTCCTGGAAATGCTCCTTCACCCATGAGGATGGAGCCTTGGGAATTTCTGCAATGAACTTCCTTTTTCAGGTGCCCCAGCCCCTCAACCAAACTCACCAAATAAACTCAGATTCTCTCTCCTACCACCACTGACATGAAGGGCATTTCAGTCAGCCCCCAAATGGTTTTCTTAAGACAGAATTAGGTTCAGTTCTTTTATTAAAAAAAAAAAAAAAACCAGACTTAAAAATAATATTCCCAAACATTTTCAGTCAAGTAACCAGACAACATTTTTCCACTCTTTAAATGCAGCCTCAGAAGTGAGATGTGCCATCCCCGAGGCGTTCATCACCTTTGCCCTCCTCTGTACTGCCAGAATTAGATGAGTATGTGTCAGCCCAAGCTGCTGATCCCTCCTGCCTCCCCAAAAAACATCTGCAGGGCTGTGAGTGGCATCTCTGGAAGCCGTGGCTCCCATACAAGGCAACTGGTCCCTGGCCAGTGAAGGGCAGTTGGAAAGGCCTGACCAAGTAAGAGATTGACTTGGCTGAGCATAATTTAATTCTCTACAGGGCGGACAAAATGCATTCAGGTCACCTAAAAAAGTGAAATATCATGTGTCACTTGTTTCCAAAGAGTGATTTAGTTTCTGTGAATGTCATGCTTGTTCCCAAACAAGTAGAGAAGAAACTGTATCTGGTGGTGAGTTGAATGCCCTCCTCCTCCTGCTGACTTCAGAGGGAAGAGTGACTTGGATGGATAAACTCCTCCACTAAATCTGCAGGTACCCTCCCCATGCAGCAATCCTGAAACTCCAGTCCAGGCAGGTCCAGGCTGCTCTGCAGCAAGGCTGAGCATCAGCATCTGCCCAGAAGCTGTGGCTGCCCCATCCCTGGAAATGTTCAAGCCCAGGTTGGAGGGGGCTTGGAGCAACCTGGGATAGTGGAAGGTGTCCCTGCCCATGGCAGGGGGTGGAACGAGTTTGGCACAAACCAGTCTATGATTCTGTGATTCCATGGTCAGCATCAGCCCATTCCCATTCCTGCTGCTGGGCTGCAGCTGGCAGGCAGCACACAGGACCCTGGGGAAGCTCAGGTCACTCCACACGTTCCTGTGCAGACCTGGCCTCGTTCTGTTTGGAAAGAGAAGCACACAACAGGCAGATTAGAAGGTGACAAATAGACAGACAGGCAGGCAGACTGACGGCCTTTAAATAGTCTTCATATATTTGCCATAATATCTGTCTGCAAGGGTTTAAATTATGAGCCTTACTTACAGCTTTAAAAGAATTTAAAATGCTTAAATCCTTGTTAAAAACTAAACTAACAAAGCTTGGCTGGATACTGCACTTTTAATCCACAATGAAAGCAGAGCATTTGATTTGAAGGGCTACAGAGCTCCTGTGAAAATGCCCTGCAAGCACTGAGCCCCAACTAATGACCTGCTATAGAAATGGTTTGTTGTCAGATTCAGATCCTGATTGAAGTGAGTTCATCAAAACTCCCCCATCCTTCTGAGTGAAGGATCAGGTATTGGATGTGCAGTTTGTCCTTTTTTTGAGACACCTCACAAGCAATAAATGTGATATTGAGGGCCCAGATGTTGGCAAGGATATGGGACAATTCATTTAGCTGCCTCTCACCCCAGGGAGCGCAGGGAGAGAGCAGCAAGTCCCAGAGTTAAGTGCTTCCAGCAGGACCAGCTGCTGCAGCCCCCACAAGCAAACCAGCCACACATCCCATGAGCTCTGCTCCCCCACACCCAGACACAAGGAGGATGTGTCAGGTGAGGCAGGCCCCCAAACCTTTGGAAAAGCCCTTTGTACATGATCAAGTCTCAGAGAACATCCCCAGTTCCTCTTAGTCTTTATTTATCATCCTCTTTAGGGCAGACAGATGGGTTAACTTCCACCTTCCCATACTGAGCACATCCCACTCTTTGCAGAACCGCCCCACTCGCAGCCAAGCCCCAAACTTCCCAGCTTTGAGCCAAAAACTGCAGCATGGCCAGAGCACGAGCAGGCCTGGCAGCAGGGCAGCTGTGACACTGCTGTCACCCTGCCCACCGCCTGCACTGCGCTGCCTCTGGGACAGGAAGCGCCATCCTGGCTCCTCCAGAACTGTTGTGCTCTGAGGGGACAACTACAGAGCTGGCGCTACCAAGGAGGGTGGAAAAGGGATGGGACCCACCCTACAACCCACCCTACAACCCACCCCAGGGCAGAGGTGGCACACGGGAACACCCTTGCCATGGGGACGTCCCCCCTGCAGGAACACACTCACTGCCAGATGCACTGCCTGTTCCACATCCAGCCTGCAGCTGGATTTCATTGCCAGGGGAAAAGCTTCTGCCTCCTGATTATTCTGTTTATTCTGCTAAAGACCATCATCATTCTGCTGTTTGGGTTTGTTTGGGGCGGGTTTTTTTTAGCAGGCTCCTATTTTTGTGAGTTCATGTGCTGCACTCCCTCTGCTGGCTGGCTCACTTGGGCTGGGGAGAGGCTCTGGGGAAGGAATCATGGAATCTTACAGCCCCAGAATGGTTCAGGTGGGAGGGGACCTTAAGGCTCATCTCATTCCAACCCCTTGCCATGGGCAAGGACATCTTCCACCAGACCAGGTTGCTCCAAGCCCTGTCCAACCCAGCCTTGAAAACTTCAAGGGGAGGGGAAGGGAAAGAACAAATCCCTGTTCTTACTGCCTGTGAAATGTCACACCACAAACCCTTCCCAGGCCCTGACTCCTTAAATGTGAGGGTTAAGACCTGAGAGTGGCATTCTTGTGTCAGCTTTACTCCTTAAGGCCTGGGTAAGCAGAGCCTTGTCAACAACGAGAAATGGGTGGATTGAGAAAATTCAGCTGATCTTTGTTACGTTTGTTGAAACTCTCACACTTGAAAGTCACGTCAGCAAAGAGACTGGCTTGTACTGATGATAGTTTAGAGCTGTGGTCTTCAAAGCCCCTCAGCACAAATAATTACAGCCAGCACAAATTGTGAGCAAAAACATGACAGCAGATCTTGAAAATATTGATTACAGAAAACCTCCTGAAGGGTAGGAAGCATCTCATGAGGAGAAACAAGGGAGATGCTTCTGCAAGGAGTCCTCCCAAGCCCCTCATGCTTCAGAGAGCATTTCTCACACACAGAACAGCTATTGGGAGCCTTGGAGAGATGTCCTTGCCTTTCTGGAAAGCTGGTGGATTAAGCCCGGGGTCCTACAGCATTCACAGTGCTACTTTCATCATCAGAGGAGCAGAGAAATCTTTTGATGGACATTAACCTAAGAGCAGGGAGTTTTTCATCAACCCTATTCAGCAGGCAAGCCAAGAAACAGTGAGGGCTCTCAAAATCTGCCAAATAAATGGCAAGACAACCCCCTGTATAGATACTTTCTTGCTAAAACTATTAATAAACATCACACATTGCGTCAATCTCTGAAGGTCAAAGCAATCTTTTTCCCTAGTGGAAGCTCTTAATGGAGGTCTTTGAGCTGCATTTTATGCCTAAATGTGCTTCTTTAATGAGTGCAATTTTACATCTGCTCAGGTAAAGTGCCTTGTTGTACATTTGCTTTTCTTCCATGGTTTTATTACACTTATTTGGCTGATGATGTCCAGCCAAAAGAAATGAGAGATGCTGGGAAATAAAAATGGAGTTCCTGAAAGTGTTTGTCTTCATAATAAATTGAAAAAAAAATAAATAAACAGAAACAGACTTACAAAGCAGCATGCTTCAGTAGCTGTTTACTGAAATTTCACTGTACACCTTTTTCTGATGTAAAAAGATATTTAAACATTAAAAAAAAAAAAAAATAAAGGAATGATTCTGCCAGACAAACTGTGACATAAAAAGGGCAAACAAAGTGTCTGTGAACAGCCTCTGACACTGAGGCCCTGAGGGCTCCCTACACTGCCCTGAAGCAAAGAGGGGAGTGGGGGAGTGAGGATGGGAGCAGGATAACCCTGACAGAAAACACCCCTCTGGAACTGGGGCAGCAGGGCCCTGCTCCACCCAGGGCAGGCTGGGCTGGCCAGGAGGTGTCAGTCCTGTGTTCCTCGATCTGGGATTTCTCCCAAGCCTTCCTGGGGAAAAAAAAATTACAAAATATAATTTTAAACATCCATATCTATACAAATATATTTAAGGTCTGTTTCTTCAGCATCCATGAGAAATGCAGTGTTCCAACACAATCATCTGCTCTTGGAGTTGTTCTCAGCCTCAATCAACAGCTGGGCCTGTGAGGATCCCACTGCTGGCTCCAGCAATGTGCTGGTTACAGAGGTTTTCCAGAGAGCCTTGCTGGGGTTTGATATGTTTTTGTTGAGTCTTATCATGTTTTATTTAGGAGATGTACTTACTATAAAAGATTTGAGAGATAGAAGGGGCTTTTTGCTGTCATGAGCAGCATCACAAAAATTGGTTTTCTGCAGCTCTCATACTTTATTCTCTTTGTGTTATTGGTAATTATGTAATGTTAAAAGAACCTTAAGAAGAAGATGTAGAAAGAAATAATCTCTGTTCCCCAAACCTACTGTTCTGAGTTACAGAAACAACAGTGAATGACAGGCAGCAATAGACAGATGGGGAGAAGGCTAAAAGAGATCTCTAATTCTATCAGTTTAATGAGTTCTTTCCTTATCAGCTTCAGCCCTTGTCCAGATCTGCTAAGTGGTTTTTCTTAGAGATAGAATCACCATGAATTAGTGTGTGGCAGCTCCTTTTGTTACACAACTGAGCAGATTTTCAACAGTTCAGTCTCTGAAGAGCTGAGCTGTTCTCAAAGCCTGGCTGCTGAAGGGAGCGCTCAGACAGCAGCTGAGCTCTGCTGACCATCAGGGCAGGGCCAGGCTGGGAGGCCACAGCTCTTCCACCCACCCAGGCAACACCCAGGGCCTCTCAGGCTGCCTGCAAGGAGTTTCCAGCAAGGAGCCAAGGCAGCCACAGCACCAGGAGACTGTGTTCAGGCTAAATGTGTGTGGCTGCATCCACACTGAAGCAGCAGCAATCCAGACTGTCCTGGGAAGTATTTTGCACTAGCTTAGGAAGCAGTGTTTTGGGGGGAATCCATCTTTCCTTCATTTGCAAAGGTGTTTTCCATCTGGGAGAGCAGTGCCCTGCACTGAACCAATCCTTGCTCTTGGCTCTTCTGCCCAAGGAAAGCATCTGTGGGGGTAACCACAGCCCCAGGGCTCTTTGATAACCTCTAGAGTGGTGTGCAACAAGGATCTCACTCGTCTCATTTCTACCACCATGAAAACCTGTGCTGTTTCACCTTGGACCACAGGAATACCAGGAGCTGACCAGCACTTGGGAAACTGGATAAACACTAAACCTCAGCATGCAACCATTTATAGAATTTAATTCTCACAAAGGCCACTTCCAGCAGCAAAGAGAAAGCTTGAAACTAAAAGAGCCAAACAGCAGGTGGACCTTGTTCATCAGGCAAGGGTGCTTTTTTCTGCGGCATAATTGGAAATCAGCTGTGTTTTATAAACTGAAAATTTAAAATGTGACTACATTTATTCCTTCTTGTCTTGTCCAGAATATTTTCTCACTGGTGAAAAAGCTGTTCCTTGCTTTGCTACAGAAGTCAGGGCTTGATGCCACATTTTGTCTGGAAGACAGAGGCACACAGCACATTTCACATTCATGAGGACAGGCAGGACAGGTGCCACTGAAGCAGGGACCCTTTGGGCCACACAGCTGAGAGCTGGGGCTCTGCCTTCTTATGTCCATTCCTCTGATGCTTAGCTGACAGCAGGAAAATATATTTTGTGGCAGGAACTGACAGAATTGATGCATTACTGCGTTCGGAGATTTAATACACATGAACAGGCACTGCTAGATCTGCACTGGCTCTGATTAAATTAAATACTGTGGAGTCAGTCTCCTGAATTTCTGTTCACAAGTAACAACCAGCGTGGAGGTGGGAACCTGCATTTTGTTATAGGCTCACCAATATAATGCTGTAATGAACCATTTGTGAGCAAGCCTTATGAATTTTACTCAGGGTTTGGATTTAAGGGCTCTGAGAGAAATTCAAGATTTTTCAGCTTCATGCAGCTACTGACCTGGACTCAATTACTTAAACACTGTATAGATTAGCTGAAAAGAATCTGAGCTACATTAGCTACACAGGAAAAGAAGCACAGACTTAGACTCTGTGCAGGAATACACAGGCACTTCCATTGAAAATATGCCAAATACACAGACACATACACACACAAATTCTGTAGGTGCACCCCTATGCATTATTTGTGTGCACAGTTATTTTTAAACCTATTCAAATCTGTGGCAAATGAGTGTCTAGAACAGAAACTGTTTTCATCTGCAGTAGCACAGGAGAAGGCAGCAAGGCCGTCTGCTGAGAAACCACCCCTGCACCTCCTCTGGGTGCTGCTGCCTTTGAACCTGCACACCACATCAAGAGGGAAAGGAAAACAACACGCCAAGGACCTCAATAAACATGGATTATCTTGTTTGCTGTAATCACTTCAAAATGGCCAAGGCAGCCTCCAGTTCCCCAGGAGTCGAGCGCTTTGCCCTGTTTCTACAATAACACCTCCCCAGGCACTGCCTGCTTCCCACATGGTGTGGGACGGGGCTCTCAGGAGGTGAGGCCCTCACCAGACAGCTCGGGAAGGCTTCAAAAGTTTCAGTTCCTGAGCAGGTTTTGCAACAACACCCCCCTGGAGCCGGAGGGGACGGGGCTGTTTGGGGGTGTTGGCTCCGGAGGCGCACACGGAGCTCCCCGAGCTGTTCATCCCCGAGGCTCGGGAGGCAGGGGCAGCTCGGGGCTCTGAACTGGCAGGGTCACCAACTCTCCATGTGAGTCCAACACGTCTGGCATCCCCCTTGCAGCGCTCAATGTCATCCTCAAAACCACTTCCTTCTTCTCATCAGCACATCCTGTGTGATTTCCTGCGTTGTTTTGTAAGAGCAGCACAAATGAAAGGATTCCTCATTTATAGAAAGCCTTTCTCTGTCTTTAGCAGCTTTTCTTTCAAATCTACGTACAAAAACCCTCTTTAAAGAATTTTTCTACCAGGTTTTCTTGTTTATTTTCTTTTTTTTCGGAGATTCAGAGCCAGCAGTCAAAATCCTTTTCCTCACTTTTTGCTCTTTTGTTTTATTTTTTAAAAAAAATACAATTACTGTTAATATAGAAGCCCCAAGATTCACTATTTCTGTTACAAAACATATTTACAGCACAGCAAAGTTTTTCGTTCATGCACAGGAACAAATTTTTCACTGAAATCACTTACTGACCTTAAAAACCATAAACATTGTTGGCTTTATTTCAAATAGAAATTAATTTCCCTTCCATCTTCATCCAAATTCCACCCTGAAGAGCTGATGTGTTCAGAGTTATTTGCATGCACCATGCACCACTCCCACCGTGGTTGAGATGCCACTCCCTCCCACAGGAACGTAAATTGCTGACTCAATGCCCAAGACCCAACTTTAACACAGCTTTGATGGATCCTACATCAAGATAAGTTGGAATCTTCTGGCAGCATCTGAAAACGAGTTTTGGCAGAAATTTAACCTCCTATACACTCAATTAGATTATTTTCTTCTCAGTTAAACCACTGCCTGCCTTCCATTGTGCGTTACAAACCCTCCAAACACCCTAACCTTTCCTCTTTTCTATTAATTCATGAATTAAATCAGTTTACCTTCCTGCAAGTCATGTTCATCATGGTACAGCTCTGAGGAGAACCCAGATGAGGCAAAGGCAGACTGTTTACACTCCACAATATTCCTCTGCTCAGAATGTGTTATTCTCCATGGCTTGTTGGCTTCTCTGCTCAGAGTCAAACCCATTTACTGAGTCTCTCTTGTTATTAAGAGCATTGCCCATGTAATAACCCCGAGGGTCTGTGCAGCACAGACAAATTCAAGGCTTGTTCACACCAGGGGGATCAAACACATTTGTTCCTCCTGACTAGCAGCATTTCCTGTGATAATAATAGTTTCTGGTTACCACAGACTGCCACATATTTATTACAAATTCCACTTTCTGAGAACAAAACGAGCGTGCCTCGGGCTGTCCTTCATGTGAAACTCAACAGGTTTGGTTCACATGACGTGGCAAAAACAACCTCAGCTGCCAGAGTTCATCCATGGCTTTGTGCTGATTCTCTGTGTCTTTCACCCCACCACATTTCAGCCATAATATCTGTGTTTCATCCACCCTGAGTATAATTTTCACCTGTGGCCACCTTGTTTTCACGTGCAGTCAGCTGTGTTTTACACTGAGGGTAGGAACCAGGAGCTGAACTGCAGGGTTTGTTCTGGGATATTGCTGAGATTCCAAGGAACCTGTGTCAGGAGCAACCAGCTGAATTCAGCAGCAGTTTCAGTTTTACACAGACTGTTTTCAGAAGCTGTTGACCTCACCCTGCCTGTCTGGGCTTCTCTGTCGTGGTGACACCCTGCCTGTGGGACCCCTGTGTCTGTGCCACAGTGCTGTGCTGAGAGCTGTGGTTCCCCAGTGCTGGGATTCTGGGCAGTGCTCCCCAGCTGCTGTGTGTGCTGCAGGTGCCTGTCAGCAGCAGCAAGGGATGAGCACAACTCCCCAAGTCCCAGTTTTAATGTGGGTGCTGACTTTGCAATCCTTAGTCAGCTAATTACTGTTTGTGGCCTCAGTAAAATGGAGATTGTGCTACTTGGGATCTTCCCAAGCCTTTTACAAAGCTCTCTTGGTTAATGTTTGTGGAAGATTAGAATATGTATGGTGCTTTTTTGAGCTACATATATATGAACTTTTTTTTGCTTTTTATGATCCATCAAAGCAATGCTGGGATTTCTTGATCTCTCAGTGATCAATATCCTTCTCATACCTTCTCCCTTGTTTGCAGACAGAAGTAAAGCACACACAAGGTAATATCTCTGTGCTTTTTACACTTGGCAAGACCGTGGCAGCCCCTCATGGCTTTGACTCACGCCCTCAGCTCACAGTGCAGCTGGGACAGCCACTGGCAACCTCAGCACTTGGACTGGGATTGAACCACAGCTCCAGGAATGCCGCCTGGCCCAGCTTCCCCACTGGTCTGAACTGGGCAGCTGTGCTGACTTGCTCTGCCCAGCACCTGCCCACCCAGTTCCTTCCTCAGATTTTGGGCTGGTTTCAATTCCTGCCTTGGAACCGAGGAGGGAGATGGGTCACAGGGTGCACTTGACAATCTGACACGGTCCAAGCTACAGACTTTCCCTGGGATCTCTGAACATTTCCAATCTTTCTGTTTTACTGTGCAGGTGAAATTATTCCCTGTTAATTGTGCTTCTGCTGCAGATATGCTGCTTCCACCCAGAGAGAGCTTTTCTCAGAACACTGTTCTGAGAAAACATTGAAAACATTGTTCTTTAACCAACCAAATTGGACTTTGAATCTCCTGAGTGGCAGGGACTAAGTACACTGTGCCTGTAATGCCCCATCTGTCTTCTCTGAGGCTGCACAGAACACAGCCAGAGGACCTTTGGGCCCATGAAACCTGAACTAAAAATAGTAATTACTGGGAAACAAAGGGGACAACCTGACCCCACAGCTGGCAGCCTCAGCACAACAGCAATGATATGTAATTGCCTGCATATTTCTAAACTACACTTGAGAGCAGCTTCCAGGAACTTCCAAGTAGAGATCCACACACAGCTCTGCCAGATATTTCCTCCTTGCAGGAGAGAGGGCTCCTTAGACTCTTCAATCCCCATCCCAAATACAGACTTGGCTCTCTGGCATCTTGCAGCTCAATTGCCAGCAAAATATCCCAAGTGAACCAGACCTGACTCTTTTCCCTGACAGCAGAGGATTTGAAGAGAACAGTGAAGCTCTAAATAACCCTGATGAAATAAGACTGGGTCACTATAAGGGTGATGCCCTATATGGTAGCAGAAATCCCAGTGTAGGGATTCTGTAGGTCAGAGTCCTGTATTATTTGGCAGTGAATGGATGTCCTGCAGTTCTTGCAGAGAAAATGGGCATGGTACAAGAAATGAAAAAGATTTGAGTTTGTGAGGGTTAAAGGACAGATCAGCATCAAAGCCACAAGCAAGGTGTCCATCTTCTGAGCCTGACAGCAATACTTTTATTCACTGGCTGTACTAAAGAAGCTATTGACACCCTAAATTAGTACTAAAGTCAGTTGACCTCTTCTATCCACTCCCTTGGCCAGATGATCTCTGTATTTTATCATGTAACTCACACAAGGTAACTAAAAAACTCAGTCCTCATACACAAATATCATTCTCCATCTTCTTCCTCTCTCTTTCCCCTTTGGACTGCTTTACCACTCAGAGCTGCAATAAAGGTGACTTCAAGACAGAGAAGCTCACACACACAGAGGACTATTCCTAAATCAAAAGCATCCCTCTGTCTAACCAACCCAAGAGAGGGCGAGGTATGTGGTGTTTGCAGGGCCCACAGCTGAGAAAATGAAAACCCTGCTGGCCTCCCACACCTTCATGATGGAGAACAGTTACTTCCCAAGTCAAGCTTAGCACAGGCAAAGAGCAAAAGAAAGAGGCTGGGGTTGTCAGGCTACTCAGAGCTGCAGAAGCCCAAAATCTCCTTGAAACATGAGATTCTGCTCTCAGGATCTGAGACTAAATTAACCATCAGAGGATCTCTCAGCAGGGATCTGGCTGCAGCAGGGAGAGGCAGGGCTAATGAATGCAGTGTATCAATCAGACTGGTTCAGCCTATCCCAAAATGTCACTTTTCAGATGTTCTCTGCATGGTTAGAACCAGGAAGAGCAGAAATAAAAAAGACATTTCATTTTTCACGGTGTGCTCAAATTTATGCACTGCTTTTCATGGGAGGACACCCTCTAACCCACCAAACTGAGGGAAAGCATTCCAGTGATTATCACAGAAATTTGCATGGGGAAAAATCCTCTTGCCTGGTGTTAGAGAAGAAACAAAATTTGCAGTGGAAGTTTGTACCGCAATGCTATGGTCCTTTATGCCAGGTTTGAGCATGAGTGGATCATTTAGCAGGACAAATTCAACCCAGATCATGCCTGGGCACACAATGATGTTTCTGTTGGGTTAGCCAGAGCTCACAACACAGCGCTTGTGCTGGCTGGATCCCGAGCAGGAAGAAAGACAATATCTAATCTGGCATGAAGCCTACCAATACAGACCTGATGTCATAACTTCTTGAACAATTTTGAATGGCATCGCTGCTTTGGGTGGTCTAGGATTTTGTACCCAGAAGCCATAAAGCCAGGTTTCCTGTTTCACCAAACTGTGACCATTTTTGCTGTGCTTGTGTTTCTCCATAAAATTTTTCTCTTATTATGAGAGACCCTTATCCCATTTGGGTCTTTTTCGAGTCCATGATAGTGCTGTACTCTCTGTGCCATGTATTCAGGATCACCCTCACAGCAGCCTTTCACAGTTGCTCCTGCAGGTTTGTGTGTGCATGTAATTGTGTGTAAATTTTGCAAAACAAACATCCCAGCTGTTTGCTCGACTGGGCCAATGGATGCCCACGAGCTGTCACTGGTTTGTGCAGTTCCTCTAATGCTGCCCACACAGCCATGGGAACTGCCAGTGCTGGCCTCTCAATCCATCTTTATAATTAGAGGTGTCTGATTTCTGAAGGGACCTTCTTCTCCACGTCTCCCTACTGCAGAACTTGGGTTGGAAAGGCTGTGCTTGCTCTCATTCCCGGAAGGTGCTGTTTTCTAAGAAAACTGAGGGAGTGCCAGGCTGGCATTCCCTGAGGAACTTGGAAGAATCTGCTCTCTGAGCTGTTTTACCTGCTGACACTTCACATCCAGTCAGTTTTACCAGAGTAATCCCTCTAATTTATGGCTACAGGCTGGAGTTTGTGTAGTCTTTGGGAGAAAACTTATACTGGAAAAGTTGCTTATTTTAGAACCCACAGCCTCAAGGAAGATATTTTCCCCTAATCCTAAACTAAATGATATCATACTTGGCTTGTGCTGTAACCATGGTACTGAAGTTATTTATGACTCTGAAATTAATGCTATAGTTAGCAACACTGGAACAGGGTTTCTTCTATGCTACTGTCCAAGTGCTTCCCTCCCCCAGCCCGAGGCTACACTGGAAAGCAAGACTGAGTGTCTCCAGAGGGTCTTTAATTTGCAGTAAACAATGTCAGCCTTTGCCGATTTCCAAAACACAAGTGGATATGTACAAAGATGCGTCTTCTAAGCAAAACAAAGCACTTGGCTATGTTTTTATTGATCTTATTTTGTGAGAAGATTTATTTGGGTTTTGTTTGTTTTAGTTCTTAAAGTAAATGTTAATTTCTGTGAAAGGACCTGGAACTCCAGCACGCAGAGCCAGGGCTGGAAGGAGGAGGGAGGACTTGGTTGGACACGGCTCCTCAGCTCCAGCATCAGGGAACCACCACGAGGGCAAAGAGGAGAGGTCAGCTCTCATGCCTGGGACACTCTGGAAGCCACCTCCTGGAAACAGATAGCCTGTGTATACAAGATATCTGGGGAGCAAACCAACATTATTCCAGCCCGATCCCTCTGCAAAGAAATCCCAGAGAAAGCTGAGAAGAATCCAGCAAAGTAGAACAGAGGAAACACAGAAAGCCACACAATGCTGAGTCCCTCCTGGTCAAAGATCAGGCAGCTCCCTGCTTCCACAGTACAGATCCCTGTCAGGAATATTCATGGCCACGTCCTGAGGGTCAGGTGACAGCTTGGGGACCCAGGCACCTCTCTGCTCTTGGAGGGGACTTGTGCCAGCAGCAGTAGCTTCTGCATACCTAACACAGTGCATCACCTCTCAGTCAGGGAATGAAGAAAAACATAAAATAAAACTTCAATAAAAGCACTGAAATAGAAGCACAGAGGGGAAAATGCAAAAGGAAAAAAAGAAAAAGCAAACAGAGAAGAAAGGAGAGACAGAGCCAAGAATTATGAAGACGTGATGGGATCCTGCTCTGACATGCAAGGGCAGCCCATCCTCTGGGCCACAGCTAGAGGCAGTTTGAGTGAATTAAGCTCAGGTCACAGCGTTGCCAAGTGCCCCTCCTCAGTTCCTGCTCTGGAACCGCAGCCTGAGGTACGGATACAGCACAGCATTGTTGGACACTCGTGCCACTACCATGCTTCCACTTGATGCAAGAATCTGACTTCATGTCAGATCTGCTACCTGGATTAACCTTTTTATGCTGCCTCTGAACAGCAGTTACCAGAGCAGTCCAATTCTGCTTATGCCAAGAATAAGGAGGATTCAAGTCATTACCCGCCAGTTTAGGACTTTCCAGACACTCTGGCCTAAGGCCCAATCTCTTTTACAAGTTGATGGAAGAAAGTCTCAGGGCCTTCACTGAGAAGTAGATAAGGCATTCTGGGAAAATATATTGGGTGAGAATGTAGCATTTATTTGGGGTTTCAGTTTTATTTTGGTTTACAGTCTAAACTTCCAATTCCCAGAGCCACAACTCTCCCATTGCCTTCATGGGATTTATAGTGGAGTCACTTGACCGCGTTTTGCTATGTCTAAGATGTTTCTTTATTTTTTCCTTTTTAAATTTTTTCTCCTTTTGACCACAGGCAAAGCAAATAAATCATCTGACATCGTGCCAGCAAACTGCCATAGGCACTTTGAGACTGGAGGAGTTTCTCCTGCCCCAAAAGAGCATTAAAAAAAAAACAACTGGCTGGTAACTTGGACAGGGTTCAGGTATGTTTGTGCACATACCAGGAGTTAAACTTATTTCTTTTACTATCTTATCTGTCCATTTCTGGTTTTAAAAGGGAGGAAGTTTGGCAGGCAAGTTACTCTTGGAATGCACTCAGTAAACCATGGGCAAGAGAAGTGAAGAGCATAAACAGAAATAACCATAGGTACAGCAGCTGGGAGCCTGACTGCTGGCTTCTATTCCTGGCTTTACCCATGACTCAGCTGGTGACCTTAGAAAGCCAGTTTACCCCTCCATTCTCCAGCTTTCTCAGAGGCACAACCACCCACCCCACAGGTCACCCCTGGCAGAGGGACCCTGTGGCTTCCAGATGGGTGTTTTTACAGAACAAGCCCCATCCTACTCCCTCTGCCAGGCTCAGACCCTTCCACCACGCAGGATCAGGACGTGGTGCCTCCCTCCCCGAGGGGAGCTGGCAACTTTACCTGAGTGCATTTTGTGAAGATAAAGCACGATAACAAAATGTTTCTAATTTTAGCCTGACGGCATACAACACATTCCTGCTCAGGACAGAGCTCTGCTATCAGCCAACTTAATTATCCAGTACCTTTGCCCAGTTCCCTCCTTATTAATTGTGGCCAAAGCACTCAGCAAAGCCAATTTGCTGCTTGCTCTCCATTTCTCCTTATGCAAGACCAACTCCTTGACAGCTGCACCGTGAGACTGCTGCGCTGGGCTGTTTCTGCTCCCCCGCCTGTGCTTCCCCCCAGCAGCTGTAAACATGTCTCTCCACTTTGTTCCTGCCCGCCCGGAGCAGATTCCTGGGATGTTCATGCCAGACACAGCCCCGGTCTGGGCCGAGCAGTGCCGTGGTTGGGGCAGGATGGAGCTGCGCTGCTGCTGCTGCGCCGGGAGCCTGCAAACACCCTGCAACAGGCCACGGGAAAGGCAGGCGCTGGATTTGCAGGAAAAGATTTCAGTGGTGCTTGGGAACCTCCCTCACCAGCTGGTTGGAAGAATGTCCCTTCATCCATCTCAACGCCGAGGGTCTATCCCAGCCGGGAGCATCACAGGCACAAGCAGGAAAGCTGAAATAAAACTTAGAGAGCCCAAGGACACCCTTAGCCCTTCTGTGTGCATCGGGACCAGCAGCCGCACAAAGGCATCCTGGATCTATCTAATTTCTGTATAAAAACAGGAAACTGCCCCTCCCTTCGCCAAAGCAGAGGGAGAGCGGCATGGCTCGCATCTGTCTCACCGACAAAAGGGGCGGGGGAAGGAGCAAACAGCTCCCTCTTATCCCGGAGCGTGTCACAAGGAGGATGCATCAGCCGGTTTGTTCCTGGGATATTTTTAAGTCTGTCCCCAGGACAGGTCTTAGAAAACAGTGAGATTACAGGGCTCAGGCCAGACGGGCTCAGACCTCTCCTAGCACCCATTTCCAGCAGGAGAAGCAGAGGGGGAGACTGGTACAAGCAGCAGGGCAGGGGTGCCTCCCCAAAACACCCTGGGGATTTCAAATGGGGCTTCTGGTTCAAGTTCAGTTTGGGTTTAGGGCAGCTGAACCCCAGTGCCACCTTATCTGAGGGTTGTTAGTGACCTGGAGGGAATGAATCCTCACACACAAGGCTGCCTGCCCTCCCCTCCTCCTCCGGCTTTCACAGCAGGGAAAGCCAAGACTGACTCGAGACCAAGTAAAAATAAAACCTTTCCCTTCAGAAATGGGGCTCCCCACACTGAACCAGGCTTTGTGAGGTGGGGGAAGGCTCTTACTTCAGACACATTTAATTCTACAGTGCAAATATCTTAAGACCACAGGGATGTCAAATAATACCTGGCCTCTGTCCCACATCCACTACAGAAAGAAGAGGGGAAAGTGAGAAAATAACTATATTCCTACTGTCTTTATTCCCCTGGACTGAGGGAAATTTACTGTCGTAGCTTGGGAACTCACATATTTTCTCAGGGCACAGCACCCTGCTCTCCTTTACTCCGTCATCTCACTGGGTCTTAGTGATGTAAGATGCCAATATAAATCCTGCAGCACGATTTTGTTTGCTCTGGAATTACAGGCGTGTGAATCAGGCTGTAATCAAAGCTTTACCCATTTCAGTGTCAATGAAATCAATGAGAAATAAGCACTGTATGGTGTTAAACCAAAACCCACATACAAACATGGTTGTTCTGCATGTCAAAGTTGTTCTCAGCTTAGCACATAAGTGAGAAACCTCAAAATCATGACCAGCTTTTCCTGACACTGACTCCTGGATGTTGCTGTGTTACAAAGGAAATATCAGGGTGATATTTGTTCACACACCCATAACCATCCTCTGCTTTGTCTGCTGTCTTGTAGTCAGCAGGCCCTGTAGGTTGGTGTTCAGATGTGTCCACAGAAGAATCCACCTGCAAACAACTGCAGCAGAAGCTGTGGTTTTGTTATTACTGCTCAAGATTGAGATTGTGTGAGAAAAACACTTTCCAGCTCAGACAGAGGAAATGGAAAGCGCTGAGATTCCTGACATTGCTCAACAGAGCAGATTTCTAATGAACTCTGTGTACCAAATGATTGAGAGATGAGGAAGCAGTGGAGAGATGCTCTTCATGCAAATAGAATAAGAAAAGGAGGATGTAATTCTCGAGGTAGATTATACAGCTGAGAGTATTTTTATCTTCTCCTTTTGGACAAAGTATTTTCTTTTCATGATAGATACTTGACTTCTCAAACCTTCCTCTCAAATGCATTCTTCCCATCTCTAAGCATCAGCATCACCTTTCCCGTGCAGCCAAAGACTGGAGACTTCCCATGAGTTCTCCACACATCTGCAGGACCTGCCTGGGAACTTTTGTGAAGAGACCAGACCAAACTGTGCTCATTTTTACAGCTGGAAGGTCTCCAAAGTGTCTCTCAATTCCTGTCTGTTCCAATCTGCTGTAGCAGTTCAAAAACATCTGTGACTTTTTTAAATGTGGTCCAGCTTTTTCCACTGTCCATCTTGTATCCAAGGAAAGGGCACATCTGCCCAGATCTCCCCTACTTGACTCGATTTCAGCCAAAAATAATCAGAGGAGTCCAACCACTCCAGTTTTGTCCTTATTGTCACTACTTCTCTCTGATGTACCTCCTGATGAGTGTTCAGCCACCTCTGAAACACTGATGAGAGTTTGAGAGAAAGTCTGTTGGTCACTGAGAGACTCAGGTGACAACAGTAGGGGTAACATGGATTTTAGTGCCCTCCAAGGCACGATCAGTTTGTGCCACCCAGCAGCAGAGCTGATAATTTGCAGTGACTCCTTCAAGGGCAGTATCTTTCCACAACCACAGGCAGGCTTTGGGAGATCTAATGCCATCCTGGAACACCAGCACAGGCCCTTTTGGCCAAGACTTCTGCTAGGCCCCTTCTCCCTGCCCACTCTGTCCCTGCTCCCTCTGGGAGCTGCAGAATCTGCAGTCTGGCTTTCAGCTGGCTGGCGTCTCTTGGGCCGCTGACCTGGGTGCCTGTGAGGGCACAAACCCTGACTGAAGCTTTTCCCACGGTTTGGGCATCAATCAAATGTCAGCTCCAGTGGATTCTCCAGTGTCTAATAAGGTCTGGCAGCATGTGTTGGTTTTTCTCACAGCTGCAGCCCTGGCAGGGTCATTCTTTGCCCAGCTGTTTGTAATGGCAGGAACTGAGCTCTAACCACTCTCAGTTTTTGATAGGACTGGCCAAAGGGTTAAAAAATTTTTGAAGAGAATAATTTGGAAGAACATGAGTGGGCTGATGTACAATGCCATTGCATAAGCTCTGTTACTTTAGGAAATCAAAATAATCGACCCTTTTCCTAAGAATTTAAAGACTAAATGCTGAGCCTTTTCCTAAGAATTTAAAGACTAAATGCTGAGCCTGGTAGCACAAAATCCTCTTTTAAACTTTGCTCCACTACCTCCAGACACACTCCAGAACTTGAAGTTGCTGCTTTATCTTCAAGCTTGAGTACAGGAGAGGCAATCTTTGCACTTCAGGTAGAAAAAAACCGTAACCTCGACCAGAATGACTCTTGAGTCAGTCCTGAGGAGCCACGGAGATAGGCAGGTTGGTAGCACACCTGATAGCTAAGGCAGAAATTGGGATTAGAAATGCGTCTCTGGCATTCCACAGGAAGCTCTGAGGCCTTAAAAAAGTAAAAAGGCCGTAAAGGGTGCACAGGTACTTGTCACAAGGAAATAAATTAGCTGTGATGAGACTGCACAGGTCAGGAATTCTGCAGACACAGCTCCACCACTGAGATACACAGGGCAAACTTATGCCCTGGAGCAGGGCTGGTCTCCAGAGCAGCTCTGCTTCCTGTACCCTCACGTGCCAGCTCTGAGCACACACAAGAGCATCACCTCGACATGTCCCCAGCTGCCCTCTGCAGAGGAGCTGCACATTCAGGGATAGGGTGAACATGACCTTCACAATCTCAGCTCTGACAAGCACTTCCTGCAGGGTGACAGCACGGAGTTGCTTCTCCTCTGCCTCTCACTTGGGCTGTAGTAGCTCAAGGACTGTTGCTTCCTCAGAGCCCCATGCCAGGAGCATCTCTTCTGGTCACTCCAGTCTGAATATGCTCTGCTGCTTTAAAAAGCCCAGGTGGCTGCTGGGGGAAAGGCTTTCCTAAAGCAAAACCTCTCTGAAGCCTTCATCCATCCGGCTTCATCACCTGCCAACCTCTCAGGGAACACACAAGCTGGAAACACCCTGGAAGAGATCAGCCCATTCTGCTGTTGCAGCCAGGCTGATACTGCAGAGCACTTTGGAGATGGGATTGAGCAACTGTTGACAAGATTTCTCCATCAAATTGTGCTTTGCAGACCAGTTGGGAACCTTGCTGTATCTCAGTCCTGACACAGGCTGACTCATCTCAGATATTCATCAAAAGAGGCTTCCTGCTCCTGAGCATCCTGCCTGGAGTTACAGGAGTTCTTCTCCCTGAAGAGGAAAACCAGCTCTGCAGGTGCTGGCGCTGTGCTGTACTCACAGCTCCCTGCAGCCCGTGGCAGAGCTCACCTCTGCTCACCCAGCACCTTCTTAGAATCACAGAATCAGAATGAAACAGAATTGTTTGGGTTGGAAAAGCCCTCTTTGATCATTGAGTCCAACCATTACCCCACGACTGCCAAGCCCACCACTAAACCATGTCCCCAGGTGCCACATCCACATGGCTTTTAAATCCCTTCAGGGATGGTGACTCCACCACTGCCCTGGGCAGATTGTTCCAATGCTGGACAACCCTTTTTGTGAAGAAAATTTCCCTTATATCCAACTTCAACCTCCCACGGTGCAACTTGAGGCTTTTTCCTCTTGTCCTATTGCCTGTCCCCTGTGAGAAGACATCAATCCCCATGTGGCTACAATCTCCTTTCAAGTAGATGTAAGAAGTAAGAAGGTCCTCCCTGAGCCTCCTTTTCTCCAGGCTGAGCTCCCCCAGCTCCTTGTGTTCCAGACCCATCCCCCATTCCCTTCTCTGGACACACTCAGCACCTGAATGTCATTCTTGTCAACCGAACACCGGGTTTGAGGTGTCACCTCAGCAGTGCCCAGCACAGTCACTGTCCTGATCCTGCTGGCCAAGTCTGAGCCCACCCAGCAACACCAGAAAATTAGGGAAAACACCGATGGACTGCCCAGCTCTTGTTATCAGGACTTCCTTCCGATGTGTCCGTCGGGTACCCGACGAACGCAGCCCTGGCTGCCCCGCGCTCCTGGGCTGGAGCTGCCCCGCACTGCCGTGGGTCGGCTCCCCGCTCCCCGCTCCGCACAAGCTCCTTCTCCCAGCGACCGGCGAGGGCAGGGAGCCGCCAGAGCCCCGCCGAGCCACCAGAGACCCCTGCACCGCCGGGACGTCCCCAAGCCATGGGAATGCCCGAGCCGCCGGGCCCCGCCGAGCTCCTGGGGATGCCCGAACCGCCGGGCCCCCCGA
>JACBWW010000027.1:4161104-4202609 GCA_020086605.1 Lanius collurio
GCCCACCCCCTCTCTCTCCCCCAGCCCCTTTGCACGCTCCCCCCTGCATGGACCCTGCCCCGGGCATCCTCCCTCCTGCACGGCTCCCCCCACATGCGCTGAGCCCCGCGGAGGATGGAGAGCCCTGGCCGTGCCTGTCTGTCTGTCCGTGCGTCCGTGTGTCCGGCTGCTGCCTGTCACCGGCCCCATGTGCGAGCGCTGGGGCGGGGGGATGCTCTGTGGGGACCGGCCGGCGGGGCGGGGGGACCCCGAGCACAGAGCAGGGAGGGGGAACTCCCCGCCGCATCCCCCCAGGGGAGGGCAGGGCTCCTGCCAGGAGGAGGAGGAGGAGGAGGATGGAGAGGGGGAAGGAGGGGGGCACCCTCCAGCCGCAGGGCCAGCTGCGCCGGGGTTTGCCCAGCCCGGGGCGGGGGTTGCAGGGAGGATCCCCCCCGGAGGCCTCCCCGGTTCTTTTGCACCCACAGGTGGGTGCCAGGGCGGCGCCGGAGCATCCACGCAGCGGCTCGGCCGGGCAGGCTCCCTGCCCGTGCAGCTGCCCGGGCACCGTGCAGGGGTTGCTGAGCCTCGCCAGGGTGATGGGCAGCCCTGACCCGGCCGGCCGGGGCTCGGGGAGCACCGGGGCTCGGGAAGGTTGCCTGAGGTCAGGGCAGCCGCAAGTTCCGGTCCCCTCGGGGTTCTCCAGCAGCGGCACGGCCAAGGGCTGGCCAGAGGGATCTGCCTCGGTGGTGTCGGGGACGCGGCTGTCCCCCGAAGGGACGTGACATGCGACGGTCGCCCAACACGAGCCCATCACGTGTCGCCGCTTGGCGCTGCGTCCCCATGGCCAAAGGATGGAGAGGGCCAGGCGTGGCCACCGCGCCGTGTGCGGGTCACCGCGCGTCCCCGGGCACCGAGAGGTTCCCCCGGGAAGCTCCCTCTCCCCGCCGCTTCCATGAGGCTGCTCTGGCACGGATCCATGGCCTTATTTAAGAAACTAAACAAGAAGTGTTAAGCGAGTGGGAGGGATTCCCCTGCTGCGAGGGGAGTTCGTTCCCCTCTGGATGCATCTCCATCCCTGTCGGTGGAGACGCTTGTCCCGTGTCACGCTGGATGAGCAGAGCTGTGGCATTTGCTGGCCTGGTGCTCATCCTTTTCTTTGGGAAAACGGGTCGCCCCAGTGGGCACATATTTCAGAGTATCTCCCAAGGGAGAGCGCCACATCAGATTTCCCTACAAGGATTTTAGCTGCTCCACATCAGCCCTTCCCCACAAATGACTCAAGCCACTAATCAAAATACAGTCATGTTCTTCAGCAATTAAACAACCTCCACCTCACAGGATTGTAGTGGAGAAGCAGGAGTTTAGTGACACAAATATATCTCAGTCAGGGTGCAGGCACCCTTTTTGATATTATTGTTTAAAAAAAGAAAGAACTGAAGGCAGATAAATAATTCAAATGAAACCCAGAGGGGGTAAGGGAGAAAAATACTTTGGCAGGGTAGTTGGTTCCGAGTCTGCCCAAGGTGCTGGAGCAGCACGTCAGCCACCTCCTGAAGTGCATCCTCTCCCATCTTTGCTGAGCTTTGATTTTAGTCTTTGCTTTTAGGCTGGACTTGGGTTCCAGCATCTTGGGTTTCAGCTGGGCTGATGCGGAGTGGGTGGGTGAGCTCAGTGCTCAGAGCTCTTCCCTGCGAGCAACAGGTCAGGAGTGGCAAAGCAGACACTGTGTCAGTCCTCAACCTCTGCAGAGCGTGAGCTCAAACTGCTGTGGCTTTTCCTCTTTCTTTTTTTCCAAATTTTTATCCTCTGGATAAAATAATTTTGGAAAGCTCTGGAGGAGGTAAGAGCCACTCTGCCTTTCCCCTCCAGCTCCTCCTGCTCCTCAGATCAGTTTCTGCACCAACCCCTGCCCGTGCCTGAGCACCCCAAAAAAGAACAGCCAGGGCACAGCAAGGCCAGCAGGCATCACCAGTGCCATGCCACACTCTCAGGGTTCAGCACTCTGGGCTCTTGCATGGAATAACAGCAGGTTCCGAGTGATCGGTGCCCACGGCCTTCACCCGAGACTTCCTATTGCTCAGTTCCTTATTCATCTGCACAGCTCTCTCTGCATTTCCATTACAGAAGCTGTTCAGAGAGGGGAGGTGGCTCTAAAGCCAGTTGTTTATATACATTATTTTATAGTTGTCTCTTATTTTGGGGAGAAGGAAAGATCTTGGACCTTACCAGTGATTTTTTGCATCCCCCCCCCATGTGTTACAACCTGGGTTTTGCCCATGGGGAGGACAGGATAAGGGAAGTGTCTGACATCTTCTGTGGTGTGGGAAGGAACTGAACTCACAGGGACTCCAACCACTCTGTCACAGACTGGGAAGCAGCTCAGTGGTGCCATCACTGCCCCAGCTCTGGTGGCTCAGGGAACAGGCATCCAGCCCCACAGGCATCTCCCTATTTACAGCCCTGCCTCCTCCAGCTCATTCCCATCACTGCTGGGCTCAGCCAGCCCATTTCCTTTCCCAGCTGCCTCTCCACGGGTTGCCCCATGCAGCACAGGGAGGGGGACCTGCAGCAAGTCCCGAATCCTCTCTGCCCTGGCCATCCGATGGGTGTGATGATAACTCCAGTAACACCACTGGCCAGCTCTCCCCTCTGCTCCCACAGGTTTCAGGACATGCAGAACTTTTCACAAGGATCAAACATCTTAAATCCAGCTATGTGTGCACTGGGGTGACTTCCCTGTGCAGCTCCCCAGCCTTCCTCAGGACCTGGGGACACAGGAACTGGTGGCTTTGGGGTAAAACTGTAGTGAAGGCAGAATCCTGGCTCCAGCCAGGTCCTGAGCACAGGGTAAGACAAGGCAGCAACCCCAGAGTTCTGATCGACCTTTCACCCTTCTGCGAAAGTGCTCTCTGGGAGCATGGAGAATTATTTTATTTCTGTTATTTTTGGCTGGAAATCTACTGGGTTCCTTCTTCAGAGTGGACCAGTAACAGAAACCTCCTGCATGTGATTTCCCCCTCCCCGGGCACTGTGCTGGGCATAGAGGGTGATGCCTCAGCCCATCCCATCATCTCCTCTAGGTTCATGGGACATCAGCCATACCGGGTGAGTGTCCAGGAGAGGCAGGGAGTGCTCTGCCACTCACCCACCCTGCAAAACCTCCTGCCCTTGGCCATTTCATGGAAGCAAAATTTAACCAGGAGAAGGGTGGAGCAGCAATGAAAACAACAACAAAGTCCTTTGGGGTTCAGCTTCACCATTCATCTTAGACGTGGAAAAAAGGGGGTTTCCTGACAGCAGGAAAATGTATGGTCGAGTTTTAGAGCAAGCCGCCCTTCCAGTTCCCCAACCACTTGGAACCAGCCTCGGTTGACCTTTTGAGGGTTCTTTGCTCCAGCTGTGGAGACATGCTGGGCTCAGGGGCCCAGGTTTGCCACACTCCAGACTCACTAGTCAGCACTTGCCCGCTCTGGAGGCAGAAATGCTGCAAAGCCTCTGGGGCAACAACGGGAAGGGCATGGCAGGAGCGGAGCCCGCAGCATTCCTGCGTGTGGCTGTGGCTCTGGGTGCAGGGGACAGGCTGTGGGTGCACTGGCAGCCCCCTCCCAGTGCTGGAAGCACTGCTGGTTCAGCCTAAAGGGGCTCAGCAGAAGGGTTCAGGGTAAGGGTTTGGTTTTCCAATTGCTCCCCCTCCTGCAGGTTTGAACCCAAGTGGGGCCGTAGCTCCCTCTGACAGAAGGCGAATGCCCAAGCAGCGTTCCAGGGCAAAGGGCAGGAGAAGAACAAACAGGTACATATTGGCATTAGTGGGCAGGAGCCCTGGAAAAGGAACAGAAAGCTTCAAGCTAGACCGGAAAAAAAAACAACAAAAAAACAAGGGAAGATGCTGCCTGAGAGCCTGCTATGGGTTTCACCAGGAGGAGAGAGCTGGCAAAGCATATTTGGGGCTGAAGAAATGTATTGCTGTGACAGCAACTTGTATCCTCTGGTGGGACCTTCACCCTGCAGCATCCTGGGGGCTCAGCAAGGGGCATCACCAAGGGTCTCACTGAGATCCCCTGCCCACCCCCTGAGCCCAGAATGCCTGCAATGGGCACCCACCATGGCCAGGGTCCTGCACCCTGGCCATGCCTGCCCTGTCTGGCAGCAGTGGGCTGCTGCACTGCTGGGCTCTGCCCCAGGGCCAGGGCCACCTCTGTGGCATGGGGCCATGCAGGGTGACAGTGCTTCCTTCCTCCCCACACTGCCAGCTCCTCCCCGGGATGATGGAACTGGATCCCACCATCAGTCTTCCCCTTTGATTGGGGTTTAAATCACCAGGGCAGCTGGACTTGGAGGACATGAATTGCTCTCCCTGATCTCTGTTGCCTCTTGTGATTGGGGCAGGGCAGAGCCTCGCTGCTGCCTTGGTGCCATGACCACAGCACAGGGGTCACCTGTGACCCTTGGGATGCTCCAGAACTTGGGCAGGGCATTAGGTCACCCAATCCTCCTTTCCCTGGGTATTTGCCTGCAGGATGGTCTCCTGGGGGGCTCATTCCTCAGCCCCTCAGTGATTTAATGGACAAAAGTCTGATGTGGGAGAAAGTTTTGCCGGTACAAGTGAAAGACCAGCTCCACAAGCTGTAGTCCACGGACCTGGTGCTGGGGACATGTCCCAGCCCTGGGTGCTCACCAGCACAAAGTGACATCTGCCTGAAGCCAGGCTTCCAAAGGCATCTGTCAGGGCTGGCAGCATGCAGGCAGCAGCACCCACAGCTGAATAAACCATGGTGGGCAAATGCTGCTGGTTACAGGATTTGGGACATGCTCCCCTTGTCCCCAGCTGTCCTGCTGGTGTGGCCCTGGCCTGGCCAGTCCCACTGCCGGCTGAGCTGGGCACGGCCCTGTCCTGACCACATCAATGCCACATGGGGCCACGCTTTGGGCAGGAAGTGTGGCTGGAGAGCAGGGCCAGACCTGTCCTCGACATGGTCAGACTCACCTCCTGCCCGTGCCAGCAGAGGCTCCCAAACCTCCTCATGCACCTCCTGGAGCCTCCCGTGAAGGGCTCTGGATGCAGCCAGTGGGGTTTGGTCTCATGCCGGGGCTGGGGGAATAATCATCCCTCAGTTGTGTTGGGAGCTCTCAGAGCCATGCTAAGCCAGCCCTTGGATCCAGCATTGCCCTGTGATGCAGTGTCATCCCAATCCTGCCTTGATTCTCCATCTGGGTCCTCATTTCCTTGAAAGGTGACATTCCTCATCCCTCAAATTACCACTGTCCTGTGGTCCCAGGGGCTTGGCAGCATCCCATGAACACCCTGCCACCTGCCCTGCTCAGCTCCTACCCTGGCCATGCCGGTGCCTTATCCTCCCTTTCCTCTGCTCTTCCCTCCCATCAACCACCAGGCTCCTCCATCCGTTTAGCCCCTGCTGAGTATTGATCACTTTCCCATGGATCGTTACCGAAGGCAGAACAGGCGCCTGCCCTAACACCACGATACCTCTGGTAGTAGAAACATAATTGTCAGGGCTTGCCTTACTAAATCCCCTAGCTGATTGGCATGGGGCTATTTTTATGCTGTAAAATAATTAACTCTGTTTCAGTGCAAAAGCTGGGGTCAGGGGGACGGTTGCTGTCAGAGCTGTGCCTGTCATGCTGCCCAGAGGCCATGGTGCCAGGCAGAGCCATGGGTCTGTTCTCCTCTTCCCAGCAGGTGCTGGAGGGGTTCATGTGATCCTTTTGGGAGGGCTCGTGGTGGGATTTGGCTTGGAGGATGCTCAAGCGGAAATACACTGGGAGCAGAGGAGATAGCTGGTCTGGAGAAGGACCCCAGCCTTGTCCTCATCCTGGCAGGACAGGGGCTGTCAGCTCCCATGGTGCAAGGGACTGGGGTCACACTGAAGCATCTCATAGTTCCCATCAGCAGGACGTGCTTCCCCAGCCTCTGGGAATGGCAGAAAAATCACTGTAGGGCATCTGCAGTGGATGCAGAGGATCTCCCCAAAGGTACCTGCTGGCCACCGCCACCTCAGCCACGTGTGCGGGCACATCTGCAGCGTTATCAGTGCCATGGGCAGGGTGTAGCCACATGGGCATAACCACCCCCTCATCCCAGCAGGACATGGGGAGCCCAGCCAGCCACCATCAGGGATCATTGGCACCTCTGTGTTGGGAGGATTGAGGTCAGCTCAGCCCCATCCCACAGAGCCAGGGGGCTCAAGCCCTCAACCTCTTTAATCTTTTTCTAAAAGATTGCTAAGGGGGGGAGATTGAAAACCGAGTCTAAAAATAACTCCTAAAACTTCCTGTGCTGCTGGCAGGTGGCTGGGACAGGCTGCGGGGGCGGGAGGCAGCTGTGGGGCTCGGCGGCGGTGTCCCGGCGGTTTCCATGGGGTAACCCCGGCAGAGGGGTCCCAGGGGGGGCCAGCCCCCTGTCACCCACCCCAGCTGCCTGCTGGGCCGCCTCGCCTCTGGTTGCATTCAGTGGCTGTTTCCAGCCAAATTTGGCAGAGATCAGAGGTGCTGGGACCTCCTGGGAGAATTCCAGGGAGGGGGTGGGGAAGCTGCAGGCTGTGCTGAGCCCTTATTAGACACTGGAGAAGCCAGCAGCATGCAAGCAGCCAGGGCTGCCAAGCTCTCCTTGTGCTGATCCAGCGTGGCTGGTCTAGCAGGTGATGGGTGTTTGCAGCTCCTCCAAGGCATGGAGAGGGGTCAGACCCGGTTCTGCTCCTCACTGAGGTATCACTGGCCTGTGACAGGGACTTGGCCTGGGATGGTGTCTCCGTTGCCACTGGATTTGTTCATTGCCCCCACCCAAATGATCCCTACAGGGTTCTGTGATGAGCAGCAAAGCTGCTGTCCCAGCTTTGACCCATAAAATACAAAGGGATCCTTCCTGGTGTGGAGAGTGGCAAGAGGTGGCCAGAGAATAAAAACATTCTCGGTGTCAGTGAGCTGGGGGTGCCAGAGGCCGTGGCAGTGTGGCTGTATCCTGACAGCCCCCAGCTCTCTCCCTGCCTGGTAGTAGCAAAGGGAATCCTGGAAAACCATCTGGGAAATAAATGAGGTTCAGGTGCCCAGAGAAGCAGAGCCCGGCTGAGCCCCCGGAGCACCAGAGGGTGACGGCAGAGGAAGGAGCTGCCGAAGGCGGTGGTGACTTTTGTGTGACGGGAAGGTTTCCATCCCGATAGAGTGGCGCTGGGGACAGCAGCAGCAGCACAACCGCGTTGGGTTTTGCGTGCCGGGGTGTTTGGGCTCGGGAGAAGAGGAGATAACAACTCGTGTCCCGGGGAAGGCGAGGGAAGCAGCTGCGCTGAGCCGGGCGCTGGGATGAGCTGATAACAGGCACATGGCGCTGCCCCAGGGGAGCGGGGGCGGGTGCCAGCATCCCTCCTTCCTCTTTCTCCCCTTTCTGCCCTTTTTCACCTGCGGTGAGACCGTGCCACTGAGGGGCAGCCGCCAGCAGAGACCACAAGCGGTGCTGGTCGCTTGTGGGCTGGAGCCTCCTCCGCCCGCAGCAGTGCCGAGGGTGAATTTAATCAAGAAAACGGAGGTTGGCGGGTGATTTCTCTCCCTCTCTCTCTCTCTCTCTCTCTCTCTCCTGTTTCTTTTTTTTCCTGAAGAGGAAAAAAACCAAACAACTTTGTTTGTGAGTCACTCTTGGCCGAGGGAGCAGGGCTGCGCTCTGTGCATCAGGCTGGCACATCCACCTCGCACGGACGATGCTGCCGGGAGGCACCGCCGGTGGCTCTGACTCAGCCCACCCAAAGCACAGCCCCTTTCCCGCACTGCCCACCTCACTGCCGGTGTCTGTGCCCTGCGGGCACTGCTGGAAGCCCGGGGACATCGGAAGCGCAGCGTGGCAGAAAGAACCGTCCCTCTGAAGTGGCCTCGGCTGGTCACCGAGAAGGCAGCCTGGGGACATATCCTGCCTGTCACTCGGCAGAGCCGCCTCCTTGGCCATTGGGTTGTTCCAGCGCCAGCGTGCCCGGGCTATCTCTGAGAAGCTGCCATCAGTGCCAGACCTGGCTGGGGAGCCCCATCTTGGTTGCCCTCGTGCCAGCAGCCGCTGCCGGATCCAGCCCTCCTGCCAAGCAGGAGGCTGAGCTGGAAGCAGGGGGCTGACCTGGCCCAGCCCCTGGTGGGACCCACTGTGCGCCTCTCCTGCCCCATCGAGGCAGCTGGCCCCGTGATGGAGCAGCAAGGAGAGCATCTGGGCCGGGCGGGGGCTTTCCCAAAAAAGGCCTGAACTCTTCGGTTGAGTTTGCCACTTCCCTTACCACTCCCTTTCCTGTGAGAGGATGTGTTCAGCCGCTTTTCTTTTCTCTTTCTCTCTTCTTTTCTCCCTACGTCCCTGCCCGCAGAGCCGGCGGTCCTGGCGATGCCACGCACCCCCTGAGCCGGCCAGGGTCACCCTGGCTGGTGTGATGGCCAGGCTGCAGGTACGGACACGCCACAAGAGCTGCTCCCACACTCCCCAGTCCTCCCAGGACCCACGGCATAGGGTTGGTGGGCACATTGGGGGTCAGCACGGGCTGTGCTGGGGGTGCCCCTGCACTGGGGTGGGCGATGATTTGTGCCCCATGCTGCAGAACCGGGGGGAGGCTGCTTTGCCCAGGGTGAAGGCAAATGAAGGAGCTTCATGTGCAGGTGTGTGGGATGGGGCCAACATCTCAGCAAGGCCTGGTAGAAGGGGAGGTTCCCCTTTGAAAGCAATTTTGGGGAGAGCTTGTCTTGACCGGTTGCAGGGAGGGCCCCCTCTCCATTCGGTGAGAGGACAGTGTGGTGCCAGATTCATGGGGACATCACAAGCGTGTGACCTGGCATGGCCCAGGGACACCTGGCACACAGAGACTCCCAGACTCACAGGGGCCTTGGGGAGCTCAGGGAGGGTGGCTTTTGGGGCATCTCTTCTCTCTGTGGGGAAATGTCCCCTTTTTGTAATCCTTCCTCTTTCTGCAGCCTCGAGTGCACGCCCTTGCCTTCCCTCCGGCACTTCCCTACCCGCCAGCCCCAGCAGCCCCATGGCAGGGCCTGGCACTGAGGCAGCTGGTGACAACCCCACAGCACCCAGCCCCCTCCAGCGTGGTGAGGGAGGGTTCACAGGGGCATTAAGGGGTGCACAGTGGTGGGAAATCATCCCTGCAAATCCAGAGCATGATTGGCAGCACCCTTCAGAGCTGCCCATCAGAGTGTGCTAGCATTGCCTTTTGCTGCCAATCCAGATGTGCTGAGTTTGGCCTTTGGTGCCAATCCAGATGTGCTGGTGTTGCTTTTTGGTGCCAGCAAGGATCACGTCAGCATCACCTCTTGGTGCCATCAGACAAGGTCCCTATGCAGCCCCTCAGTTCCCTTCTCCCTGTTCTCTGTGGCACAGCCCACTCCTCTGGAATGGCCCTGGGTGTGTCCCACAGCACCCAGCGGGGGCAGCGACCTGATCCTGCTCCTGACCAGGTGCTGAGCGCAGCCCTTGGCATGGGAAGGGGATGCTCCTGCCAAGGGATGCCACCCCCTCCTGCTGCCTCTCCAGGGTGTGTTGGCTCGGCCGCTTGCGGGTCAGCTCTTGCCAAGGAGCGAAGCAAACTACCTGCATGTCCCCACAGAGCAAAGCCACATGCTGTCCCCACATCCCAGTCCCTGAATCACCCCCAATCCAACCTTTCCATAGCCCAGGGCTGTGGCAGAGCCAGGGTGAGCTGGGAGGGAGCAGATTTTTCCCAGTCTTAAGATTGTCCTCCTGCTCAGGCCATTCCCACAGCCTTGACACCAGTTCCTGTTGTTGGTGCTGGGAGTGGAGGATGGTTGGGCCAGGGGAAGCAAAGGAGAGGGAATAAATGGGGGGTTCAATGGACCCGAAGACAGCACGGTGCGAGAGGGAGTGAAGCTGCTGCTGAACCAGGTGACAAGGTCACAGCCACCCTGCCAGCACTCGGGGCTATAAATAGGAACAATTGGGAGTGAGACACAGGCTCTCTCCTTTTTCGTTCCTGTGAGAGCATTGGGACTGTGGGAGGGTTTGTGAGAGCCCAGGAAAACACTACTGGGTGGTGGCTGTGCTGGGAACAGGGGGACTCTACTCCCGGGGCTCACAGAGGGCTCTGAGGACAGCTGTGTCCCCAGCTGCATCCCACACCCTGGCTCTCTCCCCTTGCTGTGTCCACAGCAAGGCTCAGACCCGAGGTGATGAGACCTGGGGCTGCTCAAGGTGGGGATGCTGAGGCTGAGATGTCTGGGGACTCCCCCTGCCTGCTGCCACTGCTCCCATTCCTTCCTTCTGGCAGGGGAGGGACTGTGATTGCTGCCCATCATCCTTGGCAAGGCACAAGGAGGTAGAGGCAGCTGTGGCCATGACGTAACTGCTGCCCATGCTGAACCCAGCACCCAGCATTGCTCCTGCCCAGGAGCATCCCTGCTCCAGGCTGAGCCAGTGGTGCAGGCAGGGAAAGGCAGATGGCATGGGACAAGGTTTGGCTTAGTGCCAGGAACTGTGAAAACTCACCACCATCACCCTGTTTCGTTCCACTCACATGATGCCATGGAGCAGCTCTGACTTCCCCATCCTGTGCCTGAAGACAACTGGGATTTCAGCCACTCTTCCTCATGGCACAGGGCATGGCCAGGGATGTGTAGGGCCAGCACTGAGCCCTTCATCCTGCCAAGACCCTCTGCTGCCTGCAGTGAGCTCCACAGCATCCCCAAAGTGTGGGATGGGATTCCAGGCAAAGCATGGGGCTGGCAGAGCATGTCTTGATGCGTTTCCTCTTTACTTTCCTTCTCACTTCCTTTTCTTGCACTTTCTGCCTGCTGCCTTGCCCTTGCTTGCCACCTGCCCAGGGCTTTCCCCAGCACCAAGCAGCCCCCGGAGCTGCTCGAAGTTGGGGGTTCTGTGCAGTAACGTGGTGCTGCTCCTCTCCCTCCCCATAGGCTCCATCCAGGAGGCGGCAGGGACATTAGCCAGGGCGTCTCACTGCTCGCCCACAGGCTGGGAGGAGCTGAGAGCGGCAGAACAGCCCCTGAAGCACGACCCAACCCCGTCCACCGTGTATGAGGCTGGGACGAAGGTGAGGGGTGGACCGGCCGGGGGCCAGGGTGGCAAGCAGGAGCCAAAACTAAATCACAGCAAGTCACTGCACAGGAGTTCCTCCTGTACCTCTGTGTGCTTGCACAAGGTGGGGAATGATCTTTGGCAGCTCCCTGACCCTCTCCACCCTCCTGCATTTCAGTACGCAGAACCCGCGTCCGCAGAGTCACCCCTTCCGATGTCCCGGCATGAGACTTCTCCGACAACGGTGCAACCCGCCAGCAACCACCGCCCCAACGCCTGCTGCTTCTGCTGGTGCTGCTGCTGCAGCTGCTCCTGGTACGTCCCCCTGCCCGCCTGGCCCTGGCTCCTGCAGGGTCAGTGAGCATCGCCCACCTCATCAGCCCATAGGCAGGGCAGGTCACAGAATCGGAGGAAGGCTTGGGTTGGAAGGGATCATAAAGATCATCTCTTTCCAACCCCCTGCCATGGGCAGGGACAGCTTACCCTGGACCAGGTTGCTCCAAGCCCTGGCCTGCGATCCCTGCACCCCTTGGACACTGCCAGGGGTGCAGGGATCGCATGTGTGTTGTTGTTCCTCTGTGCTTTGTGCAGCACCAAGTGCTTGAATGCAACTGCATCCTGAGCAGGTGACCAGGTCTGAGAGGGGATCCCACAGCTGCCCCCACTGCTGGGTTCCCTGCAGCCCTGCAGTGCAGCTGTGGCACCCAAGCCATGGGCAGTGGGTGCTGGAGGGCAGCTAGAATGGAGATGGCCCCGCTCCCTGAGCTGAGCCTCTGAACCACTTGTGTGCTCATTGGGTTGGGAGCTGAGAGCAGGACGGGTGCATGGCTAGACAGGTGTGGACTGGAGCAGATGGGAACCACTGGTGCTGTGGTGTGAGGCTTCCCCCAGCCCAGAGCCTGGTGAGCCTCAGCTGAGCCTGGGTGCACCATGACTCCTGTTCATGAGCCAAATCTTTTAGAATACATAGAGCAGAAAGCAGCAGTGGGATTCCCCAGTGCTGCCCAGATGGTCTCCAGGGAGGGATGGCCCTGGTTCATACAAGCCTTCTGGAAAGCTCTGCCTTGGAGCAGCAGGTGCAGAGTCCGGCCCTGCCCTCCCAGCACTGACCAAAGCCAAGGACGGAACCAGCTGCTTGCCTCCATCTGCATCTCCTGTCATTGCTGAGGATCTCCACCTCCTTATTCTCTGGATATCCCAGATTTTGGAGAGCCCATCTTCTCTTCCTCCTCAGCATCTGCTCACTCAGAGATTGCTGATGGCTCCGGGCTTTGCAGCAGCTTCGGTCTTTAGAGCCACCAAGAGCAGCAAGCTTGGAGGAGCAATAAACCCTGGATCTGAGCCCCATGCATCTCCCTCCTAGACACTGCCCTTGGCTTGGTGGCATTCCCTGTGTCTCCCCTTCATCTCTGCAAGAGCCTGTAAGCAGAGATGGAGCAGAAATCTCAGAGATGGGACAGATATCCCTCCTATATCCTGTTCCTGGAGCAAGCGGTGCTGCTTGCTGTGTGGGGCTCAGGCATGGCTGGCAGTGAGCCCTGGGGATGGCACAGGCAGGGACATGCCCAGAGTTTCACCCATGCTAGCTGCCCACGCTGGGACAGAGGTTTGCACAGCCAGTCCTGTGCGAGCAGCGAGGGATGGTGTCGCAAGCAGGAAGGGCTGCGGTCAGTGCTGGGCACCGAAATTCAAGGGCCCAGGGGAAGTTGGCTGATGACGGCTCTCCACTTGTGCCACCAGCATCCCCAGGGGCAAGGGGACACAGGGACAGGAACACTGCATCCTGAAGCCCCAACCCCTCTATCCTGCTGTCTGCCTCCAGGCCGCACCGGTGCTGGTGCATCACCAATAAAGCCTCGTTTATTTATTGGGGATTATTCGTGACAGTTCATGACGGCTTCGCCTTGGGCCGATCCAGCACTGACCTCTGCCGGCTGCTGTGGCCACTCGGGCTCAGCTCAGCCCTGGCTCACATCCCTGGCACATGGCCCTGGCACACGGCCCAGGTGGGACCAGGGCCACCGTAATGCCTGAGCACAGGGACATCACAGGGACACCCTCACATGGTGACAGCAAAACTGCACGAGGGAACCAAGGTGCCACCAGGGCAGCAGGTGAGGGGAAGGCATGGGTGGAGGGTGCTGGTGCCCACGGAGGAGATTCAGTGGTCAGGAGTCAAGGTGGGACCTGCAATTGTCCCCAATGCCCCTGACTACCTCTCTGTCTCCCCGTTAGGAACGAGGACCGGGAGCGAGCATGGAGGGCATCCAGGGAGACCAAACTGGAGACCATCCCAAACTGTGAAGCATGGTGAGTGCAGGGGCAGTGCAGTGGAGGGAGACAAGCACAGCATGGCACTGTCCTCTCTGCCATCCTACATGGCAGCCAGCACTGTGTCCTGCCCCTGGGGTACACACAGGGCAGAGGGTCAGGACACCAGGGCTCAGGGGTTCCTGGTGTTGTGTCCAACAGCTCATCCCCAGTTCTCACCAAGAAACAGAGACCCTGGAGCCACAGGCTGAATTCTACTGCGATTCTGCCCTTGGGCCCATTGCAAAGGGAAACTGAGGCATGGGAAACCTCAGCAGATTTTAGACCTTATCCTGCCCTTTAAATGCACTGCCAAAAGCATCGTGCAGCCAACAGGGAGAGGTGTTGAGGCACAGTTCCTCTGGGATGGGACCGGGGATGAGCAGGAGGGACACAGTGGGATCCCTGGCCGGCTGTAACACCCTCCCCTTGCCTTCCCCCGGACCTGCCAGTGCCAAACCCACACCAGAGGAGGTGCAGGGCTGGGCACAGTCCTTCGACAAGCTGATGAAGAGCCCGGCGGGGCGCAACGTCTTCCGGGAGTTTTTGCGGACTGAGTACAGCGAGGAGAACATGCTCTTCTGGCTGGCATGTGAGGAGCTCAAAACCGAGTGCAACAAGCACACCATCGACGAGAAGGCCAGGATGATCTACGAGGATTACATCTCCATCCTCTCTCCCAAGGAGGTAGGAGGCAGAGCTTTTGAGGGGAGGGCTCAGGCTAAAATGGAGCCAGGGAAGGCTCTTAGGGAGAGGTCTCTGTTCCAGCTGCCGCCAGAGCTCTGTGACAGTCTGGGGAGGAATTTGGCAGGGTAACGGCGGTGGGAAGGGGATATTCAGCCTCCCAAAACCCCCGGGATGCTGCCGGCAGTGGGACCGCGGGCCGGGTTGTGCTGCGGGGCCGAGACCTCACGAGGGCACCAGCGGGCCGAGGAAATGCTGCATCCCGGCCTGCAGCATCAGTGGGGGCACCCAGGGCGGGACCACCCCAACCCACCTCCCTGTGCCCAGCCGGGGGACACAGAGGGGACCCAGAGAGCTGCTCACTTCTCCCTGCAACCCTCCCCAACCATCAGGGCTCCAGTGCCAATATCGTCTGGGGTGGAGCACACTGTGGTCTCCCTACATCTGGTGCTGCAATGATACCCAATTTCCCATGAGAGCGGGTGCAGAGATGGGTGCTGGGGCTGGGGGTTTGTTTGTCCTTGGGTGTCCCCCAGCCCCAATTTCTCTCCGTGCCTCCCAGGTGAGCCTGGACTCGCGGGTGCGGGAGGTCATCAACCGGAAGATGCAGGAGCCGTCCTCGCACACCTTCGACGACGCACAGCTCCAGATCTACACGCTGATGCACAGAGACTCCTACCCCCGCTTCCTGAACTCTGCCATTTACAAATCGCTGCTCCAGAGCGTCTCCCACTCGTCCTCGGAGTCCTAAGGGCACCTGCCGGCCGTGGGAACACCAGTGGGGACACCAGTGGGGACATGGTGGCTGGGGAGAGTCGGTACCTCCTCCCCTCTGCTGCCCTTCTTGCCAGACCCCACCAAGTTTTTAGCTTTTTACCTATGAACTGTCACCCCGGTGTCTGGGCCACACTCCAGGACTGTCCCCAGGGCACAGCCTGGGCCAGCTCGTACTACTGATTCCCTGTCCTGTCCCCAGCACTGGCCGGAGCCAGCTGGGGGAGCACAGGACAGTGCCTGGGGCCTGGTTCCCCCCACACCCTGTTTTGAAGAGGTCACTTTATCCCATCTCCACCACACCTGGGGACACGGCCCATCCCCGTTTGGCTCCTGAGACCCAGTCGGGGGTTTTTTGAGGTGGGGGGGAGGTCAATTGTTGTTGGTTTGGGTTCGTTTTGTTTTTTTTTTTTTATTTTAAATGCTCTTTTGGTTGGCTTTTACTGGGGGACTTGAGGTGCGGGAGGGGGGGATTGATGAGCATCTCTGTACATATAAAAACTTGTCAGGTTTACCTCGCTCCAGCTGTTTGAGGTGGCCCAAAGGGCAGGGGGGTGGTGCTAGAGCGGGTTTGTATTCTCAGTGGACCCAGATGGAGCAGAGGGCAGAGCTCTGAGCGGCCAGAAGGGACCATGGGAATGTGCAGGGGGGTGCGCAGGGGGTGTCTTACAGCTGCCTCCAGCCAGTCTCCATGACACATCAGCACTGTTCCAGGACATCACACACTGTCACCCCAAACCCAGAGCATCCTGCATCCTTGCTTCATGGACCTTGGAGCTGGGGAAAACACCTGTGTAGGTGTCTGTCGTTTGCCCTCCTGCAGAACCCACAGTCACCAGGACCCCTGAACGAGAGAGCTCCCAGCTGGCCCAGACCTGCCCTGGCAGCAGGGAGAAGCACAGGGCTCTGCCCTGGTCCTTCACTGAGCCAGGCTCCACGCAGGATGGGAAGTGTCACAGGGAGGATACAGAATTCCCATGTGGTTTTGCAGAGCACAAGGAGCGATTTACTGAAGGCCCAGTATCCAGGATTAAAACATGTCTGTCCCTGCCCTTCACACTGAAACAAAGCCAACACAGGGGTTTTGCTGCCAGTCTTTGCTTTTCCTGGCCTACCACAGCAGTTTCTAATTTATCCACCCCTTCCCCTCCTCTGTTCAGCCCTTCCAAAGAAAAAAAGTGCTTTTTATTGAACATATTTTTTAAACAAACTAATTCTTTCAGCTTTTTTTTTGTTGTTTTTGTTTCCTTCCTTCCTCATGGCATGACTGTGTGGAAATTCCTGTCAGTAAATTCAGTTTTCTTTGCCAAGCTGGAAATACAGTTCAAGAAAATGTATTTTTGAGAGACCAGCAATGGTTTATTAGGAATGTTGGTATTATTATTATTGGCAGGTTTTCCCTCAGTCTGCACCCTTTACAGCATCCCCACCCTGCACAGGGGAAGTTTTAGTTCTGGTTTTATTCTGCAAGGGAAATACTCTCAAATGTGGCCCCAGCCTGAAGCTGTTCAAGAGCATGGCAGGGGGTCAGAGCCCCTCCACATACCACTGAGGTCTCAGCACAGGGAAGACCCCACTGCCACCTGATAATCTAGCTTTTCTCTTACTCCCAATCCCTTTTAAACACCTTACAAGCAAATTGTTACTTCTGAAACACCTCTTTACCCAGTGTGCTTCCCCTCCCTGGCTCTCCTTGGTGTTACCCCAGAAAATGGCACTGTAGAATGACATGGTTCTTTCTCAAACAACTACTTGGGACTCTCAGTACCTAATTCAGGATTGTCAGAAGGCTGTACACAAGCTCAGCTCTGCTCCTCACAGGAACAGAAGAAAGGCAAGAGGCACTGGTAAAGAGCTGGCTCCCTTTCCCAGTGCACGAGCCAGTGCCATGGTCAGTGTGGGTTTCAGATCCTGAAGCTTTTTTTTCGGCATCGCTGCGAGGACACTGCTCCCTCCTAAGGCTGGTTTGAATAATCCATTCACCACAAGACTCGTGAGGCTTAAAGGAGTTGTCAGCATCTTTGAATATTTTCCTTCTTGGGAGACTTGGCTGCACCCTGTGAAGTGAAAGCCCTGAGCGAAGGATGCTGGTGGGATCCCTGCCTCCGGAGCTGCACAGCCCTCAAAGGGGTTGGGAGCACGTTTTCCGCTGCTTTCATGTGGCTGCTTACTCCTCTCCAAACATCTCCGAGGTCTCTGCTCAATGTCTGCTGTCTGGCATGCTGGGAAGCCAGTGGAAATACTTGTTTTTCACTCTGGAAGACTGAAGTGATGCCATGAGAGATGTGACTGCAAATGCTCCTGCCCTGCTCATCAGCACAAGAGCTGCAGGGCACAGCACTGTTCCTGGGCAGCCTCAGACACAGAGGCCTGGCTGGGGTCCCCCAAATGCTGCATCACCCCAGTTAAAGGCTATGAAAAGGAAAGAACAGGGATTTTAAGTCTAACTGAAAGCTGTTGTGAGCTCAGATGGAATTTCCCCACCAGGTTTTAATTAGCTCCCAGAAGGAGCCTGATTCTGCAGATCTCCTAAACAGGGTCCTATCTCCAGATGTGGCACCTGGGGCTGGCTTTGCTACAGGATCCTTTCCTTACCTGACCTCTTCCAAGCACCAGCTCTGAGCTCACTTCAAACCTCCTCCACTTCTACAGCTAAGTGCTAACAGCCCCCACCCATTCCTCTAGCCCTTACCTTCTCCAGATCCAAGCCTCTGGAAAATTTCCTGTTATTTGCAGCATCTTCCCTCCTCCTGAGCCTCTCCAGCAAGCCCCTCTGAAACTCCAGGCTGTTTTTCAGCTGTCAAGCTACAAGCAGAGGACAAACAGGAAAGTGCCTGGGACTGCCTTTCAACAGTTTGGGGTGCAATTTCTGTGGCTGATGTCACCCTGCTTTCAGTCTCTTACAGCCTGGGAAGTACATTCTTATCTTTGCAGCAGTCATTGCTGTTGGCATTTAAAGGCTCAAGATGCCAAGGCATCAGTACAAAATCCAGTGAATGCTGCCAAGATGGAAAGCAACATCTGATCTGTACCCCAAAAGCTGTGTCCTGTCAACAGTACTGCCCACCCAGCTGCCCCAGGGCTTGGCCCAGTGGTTGAGATTCCATGAGGTGACAGGAACCAGCCTTCATGCACCAACTACAAGACATCTCTCACTTTCTGCTGCTCCAGGCATTATTCAGTCCTCACCCACCTCGACATGGGCCACCTGTAAAGTTCCCATGCTGAAAAAACAAAAGGCTGCACACACAGTTGAAATAAAAGTCAGAAACTGACAAAAATGTTTAATATTAGTTTTGAAGAGAAAGTGACCGTACTCGCTTAGATGAGAAAGTGATGACTGGGTGTGTTTAGTGAGCTCTCCTGCCAACCTGTCAGCCCAGGGCTGTGGCTCTCTGCGAGGCCCAGGCCTCCCTGCTGCTGCTCTCAGCTGTGACAATGCAAACTCACTGGGACACAAAACACAACTGCCGTGGGAGCCGGCGCTTGGAGGCTGCGCTTGGGTCTGCATTTGGCTGCCGCTCTCGGGCTATGGCACGTCAGCAGAACTGCAAGAGAAAGGAGTTTAAACCCCAGTTAGAAACTTCACTGCAGAACAAGGTAAGGATCCAGGTGTGGGCTTGTTTCAGAAGCTGGCAAGGGCTTGGGGTTTCTCAGAAGCACGGGTCAAAGGGAGCTCCTGTGTGAATCTCTCGACTGTGGCTCTTTGGCACTTGGGAGTGGTACCATTTCTGCTTGCCACTGACCAGGAGATTTCTGCTCCCCCTTGAGCTCTGTGCACAGCATGAAAGACCAGTTTTGAAATCCTGAACATCATCACCACTATTACTCAGAGGACAGAGGCAGCATGGAAAGCACTGTGAAGCAGGTTATGGAAGAGGGGTATGAGGAGACAGCAGGGTATGTGGAAGTGAGATTTGACCCCAGCTGATCTGCAGAGATGGGATGAACCCAGGAGCTCTGGCCTCTGTGCTGAGAGGGAAGATTGCTCTCTAGAGCCAGTAGGGGTTTGGCAAGCACATCTGAGCAGCAGCCAAGTGCCTGCAGCATGGTGGGTGCAGCCACCCCACCACCCCTCAGTGCCAGCCAACAGCCCTGGTGTGCTACCTTCCAGCGATTGCCACACTCGTTGCACACGACGAAGGTGGTCATGGGCTCATCGGAGCTGCGGGTCTGCACCTGGGGGGGACAGAAGGGAGGTGAGAGCTGAGCACCCCATGTGGCCCTGTCCCTCAGGCCTCCAGGGATTTGTGCTGGCTCACAAAATCAACAAGACTGAGGCTTGGGACGGCAAAAGGAGCTTTCCAGTAAAGTAAGTCTGGTGGTTGTGCTACACACAGATACACACCTGTACAGACATCATGACCCTCTCCAGCCTGACATTACCTGAGTGACAAGTTTTGGGCAGTATATTTCCCTCCTCCCCCAATCTGCTGCCCATTCCTTGCAGGTGACTCTGGCAGTGGACATACCCACACCCAATCCCTCCCCAGACTGTCCCCAGGAAGGGATGTGGCCAGCAACGCCATGACAAACCCCTCAGTCCCAAGCCCATGCTCCACAGCAACACATAAAAAAGCACTCAAGCCATTTACAGATCAGTCCTACATCCTGGCCTCACAGGAACACACTCTGGGTAACCAGGTTCTGCACAGTTCCAGTCTGGTTTGTGTTTGGGACATTAAGGAACTCTGATATTTAACCCAGATGTGATTGCTGCCTCTGACTGGCTCTTGCCAGAAACACATACTTTACTAAAAACCAGATTTTCATGGCATTTAAATACCACAAGGCAGATCTAGACTGGAAACACTGGTACTCCCTACACTAGTCAGGCAGAACTGTGCCAAGGGGTGATTATGATGATCTACATGTGTAATTACCCAGTGTGCAAGAGTCACAGTATTTGCATGATACAAATTAACCATTTTTGCAAGAATGATGGATAGCTAAACTCTGTAATTCTCCCCCTTAACTGCCTGCTTCCAACATGCTCATAAATGCCAATTCATCTACTTGGGACTTACAACATCTCATCACCCACTAGTGATTTCACTAGAAAACAAATCAAAATACAGAAAACCTCCTGATATTTCTATTTAGAAGACACTGTTGTCCCCTGCTCAAATTCCAGGCAGTCAAACTCCAGTCCACTACAGGTGGAGACAGCCCCATGTGCTAGGACAGCCCAGGAATGCTTACTGGGAGCACTGTGGGATGCAAGGCTGTTGCTGAGCCAAAGGAAACTCCCTGGTCAGATTCCTCTTTCCATGTGTTTGTATGTCAAGTCCAAGCAGATGCAGGAGTCTCACCCGGCACTTGCACACGCAGCTTGTGCGCAGTCACTCAGCAGCAATCTGGTGGCTGCTGGTGCATTTTTGGGTATCTGCACATTCTAAACCACTGACTCACAGCAAAGGCACATTTATCTCCAGATGCCTGGCATGAACATGGGAGTTAAAAAGCACTGGTAATGCACAAGGCTTCCAGCAGCTGGCCATGGGGAAGAAAAATCCTCTGTCTGCTCACATCACAGCTTTATTTACTCCTTTTGTTTCACCCATTTCATGCTATTTGAATTTAAATAAGTTGGGACTTACCCAGCTGCAGGTTATCTATATTATTAATTTGTACTTTTAGTACCATCAACATGTCTGACTCAGTTTCTGCAGCATCTCCTCTACACTACCCACTCCTTTCTTGTCTGAATCCCAGCATTCCCAGCACCTGCTTTCAGTGTAGAGCACTGCTGCACTTCTGAAAGCTTCCTTAGTGCTGCACAACTCCTGCTCTTGTACAAGTGAGCCAAAGAGTTACACAACCTCACAGAAACGTGTAAAAGTACATTTTAGACAGCCTTGAGTGTTTTCTGTCCACCAGTAGCAAAATTTGTGCTGTGCTGCAGGGCCTGTCACAGAGCAGTGCGAGCTCGTGACGGTGACAGATCTTGTCCTGTGCAGAGGCCAAGACAGGAGCAGGAAAACCAACCTGGGTGTAGGTGCAGTTCTTCTTCTTGCATTTTCCACAGGTGAAGAGGTCAGTCTGTGTCCCTCCTGTCTTGGCCATCTGATGCTCCCGGATTGCTTCTTTCGTCATGGCTTTCCTGATCTCTTTAAGCTCATTACTGGCCATTTCCTTTCAAAAAAAAAAAAGGCAATAAAACCACATCTGCCCAGTTCTACTACCACACCCACTACAGTGGAAACAGCCAACAGGACAGGGCAGCCAGACAGATGAGCATTAAGACAGAAAGCCTGTTCCAATTCTGGTTTCTGGTTCATACTCAGGGCCTCAAGATGACGTGAAGGCCCAACAAACCACTCTCCACACTGCAAATGCCATCACTAGCATACTCCATGCACTCTGGCAGCAGCTACTGAGAAATCTGCAACCCTGGCAGCAGCCCAGCCCTTTGCCTCCAGCTAAGCCTCAGCAGGACACACCCCCTCTGAGAAGTAAACCCCGCTCCTCAGGCTCCCTCACCTCCGAGGTCATCACCGCGATCTGCTCGGGGGTGATGGCCCCACACAGCACGTTCTTTTTCAGCTCAGGATTTTTGGAGTCCTTCAGGTTGGAGATGCGGCTCCTCACACGGTTTTTGTATTTCATGTCAGTGTTCTTGACATCCTGGTAGATGCGTAAGGGCAGTCAAGGAGCCTGCAACCAACCCAGAGGCATCAAGCACTTCCCAGCCACCCATGAAGGGCAGGGAGTGTCATCCCCTGCCAGGATGGACATGCTGGAACCCAACAGCAACATCTGTTCTGAGAGGTCAGTGCTGGATCTGAGAGCAGGTTTGTGCCTGAAGTCCAGTGGCTTCCAGCGTAGGCTTTTTCACTGTGCTTGAAATACTCAGCTATGCTCAGGTTCTACAATCTGCCCCTTCTCTCAGCAAGGCAGCCATAAACCCCTCCACTGAGAGCCCAGCTGCACCTCTGACCCCACAGTTCCCAAAGCAAGCAAACTCCTGTCTTATCTCAAATCAACATGGAACTTGATCCTCTTTGCTCCATCCCTTCCATTGCTTTTGTCTAGATTCACACACTCTCCTCCAACAGGGACCACAGGGAAGTTGCATGTATTTGAAAGCAGAATCAAAAACAGGAAACAGCATTCTGATGGGAAGGACAAACTAGGGATTAGAGCTCCCAGCTCCACACTGGTAGTTCCTTAGTGACCCAGGACTCAGCCAAGCAAAGCTGGAACCAGACCCAGAACCCTGACAAGCTGCAGCAGAACATTTATGCACAGACAGTCCCATTTTTCCTTAGAGCACATGGATTTCACTGCTGGAGGAATGCAGGCCCTTGAGGAAGCACTGTACAGCAAGGATATACTCTTCAATCTGGGCTGCTATGTGCTCGCAGTCGGCGCCGATGGCGATGTAGTCATCTGTAAGACAGCAGAAACAGGAGCTCAGTGGCCTCCAACCAGGCCAGGGATCCCCAGGCTCAGTATTTCTGAGCTACAAATCTGGACAGTTTGCTGTTCTGATTCACATGCTCTTCCCATCAAATGGCATCTTGGCCTTTGCTCTTGCTACTCTCTGACCCTTTGGAAAAGGGCAGTGATGAAAACAGATTAATCCAGCCAGTCTGTGCCCTGTACCTCTCTGGGATATGGACTCCATGAGACAAAGCTAACAACAGCTTTGGCCCAAGAACCTAGTTTTCCAATATATTCTTAATATAATTGAAATCCAACATATAGAGGCAGGAATTGAACTTCCTCAGATATTCACCTTAATGAGAAGTAACTCTACTCAGACCAACCATCTGGGAAGGTCTGGAGGTGCACAGCATCAGGATCAAGCCTTCCTTTCTCATTTCACCTCAGGACTGTCTGCTCCTCCCCTCTTCTCCCACACACCAGTTAAACAGCATCATATAGAGTGCATAAGTGCCACAGCTTTGGACAGCCAGGATGATAACCAACACCACAAAGCAGGGAAGGTAGGGCACAGCTGAGCTTAGGGAAAGGCTCAAGGGAGCTCTTTCCAAGATTTCATATGGAAAGGGTTTTTGTAAGAGCTGTGCAAATAATTTAATGTAGAACATAAACACATGCACAAGAAGGCTAGAAATAAAGACCTCATGAACTTCTCCATCTGTCATCTACATTCCTTGGCTCCAAATTAACAAGACTCTGGAGTGCTTAGACCCCAATTTTTTAAAGGGATCTGCAATGTGGACACAACCAGATGCTCAAACTTCCAAAGATGCTGAACACCTGCAGTTGCCTCTCACTTAAGATGGCACAGTCTGAATGCAAGAGGGACCTGTTCCACCCCAGATCCAGAGGACCAAAATATTTAAGGAGCTCCTGTCTGCAAAGGCAGCAGAGTCTGATAGCAAATGCTGACTGGAATAAGCACCATTCCTACAAAGTGCATGTACCGAGTTACAGCTTCACTGTGTGCCCCAAGGGTGACAGAGAAGACAGAAATCAGAAAAGACCTAGAAAGTAAAGCAATCCTTGCACACCTGAAAGATTAAACTTCTGCACAGACCACCCCATGCTGCAGAGCAGAAGACCCCAAGTCATCCCATGTTCTTTACAGCCATTGCCTGACACATTGTCATGCCTCCAACTCAAGCCAGGTCCCTGTGTAACCCTGGGTCCCCTGGCAACAGCAGCCAGTTCATCAAAGGGGTGACCAGTGGCTAGACTGAGCTGCTGGCAATAATCCTTTGACAAGGCTGCTCCATAACACTGTGCCTAAGCTGAGCTGGCATTGACAGTCTCTGTCAGAATGCTCCAGGAGCTCTGAAGCACTTGAGGCGATGCAGGGCTTCCCCCAGCACTTACCATCAGCCTGCAGAGCTGCTGTCAGCATCTCCCTGCATTTGTTGCGCACAGCGTCGCAGGTGATGGGGGCCGGAGGGAAGGTGGTGATTTTGGGGGTGGTCGGAGTCTTTGGAGGCTCCTGCCTTTTGTTGGAGCTAAAAGAAAAACTTCACCTGTCAGAATGTCTCAGTTTGGGCCACTGAGAGCAGAGAAGACAGCAGCAGGTATGTGGCCAAGCATCCTGTTAATCATAATACAGACCCAGTCAGAACACAGTGCAAAGTCATTGTCCCAAATCAGCAGAGCACAACACAGCAGCCAACACCCTCAGCCCAGACACGAGCTCTCCTGTGGACACTGCTGGCTGCCAGCAGAGGTTTAATCCATGAACAGCCCTGCCAACCATCTTGTGTTATTCAACACGTATCAGCTGCTGCACCACTGGGCATCAAGTGAAAACACTGCTGTTGGACACTACCAGTAACCTAAATACACTCAGGACATCCAAGACCATCAGCACTCTCACTCTGGCAGTGCAGTGCAGATTCATGGTGCTTCTTTCCTCTTTAACTTTGCAGGACACCAAGCCCATAACTGCTCTCAGCAGAAAGCAAGCAGAAAGCTCCAGAAGAAGGAGCTGCTGTGCTAAGGAAAAGAAAGAAAAAGATAGAAAATGGCTCCTTCAGCTTTGATATTTAAAAAACACCACCAACAAACTGTAGCACATAAAAGGCTCTTCCTTTTTCCTGTAATCTGAGCAAGACTCTGATTACTCATCTCACAGAAAAGCACCACTACACAGCTCACAGAGCTCACACAGGTGCCAGGCTAGCACAAGACTAAGAAATACTGCTTTGCTCTCAAAAATAACTCCATTTCCATCTGCAAACAATCATAGGCACAGGCAGGGGAATGCAAACACCTGCCTGCTGTGGCTGACTCGGTCGGGTCACCTGCCAGGGGAGCTGGATGGAGACCTGCCTGCACAACCAGCACATACTGTGGGCAGGCTGAGTCACTGCTGCGGGGTCTGCATGCAGAGAAGGAACCTCACTGAGCAGTTCAGCTGGTTGTGCACCCAGAAAGCCGAACATCTGCACACAGAGTTAGTCAGCCCTGCAAATACTGCTGCTAAAGATCTGAGTTAGTATGATTCACAGATGATTTTCTAGAGCTTTGTTCTGCCCCCTAAATCTAGGCAGCAGAACAGCAATTTTTTTTCAGCAGAGATTGCTCTGGCTTTGGTGATTGGGCTGTAAAATTCCCTGTATTTAAGGCCAATGCCTGGTACCATTATTGCACAAAGAAAGAGAAACAGAAAAAAAGAGAAACCTCAGTATTTCACCATGCCATGCTGGCAATATCTCCTTGAAGATCCAAGTGGCTTGATAATTTTTGTTAAGCTGGGTCACTACTGCCAGTTCTTTGCCATCAAAAATAAATTTGTTATGAACAAGCACTTCCACTACACTGTCCTGGAAGAGATTAGTCAGCCCACAAAAAAAAACATCACTAAGCTGGAAACCTTCTGTATCTGCTGCGGCACAAACTAAGCCAGATGACTTCAGGGACTTATCCTGGGAGCTCCTGAGACTAAGGTCATATCCAGTCTGGCTCAAATCCCACAGATCACCATTGGGGCTACTGGATTTCCACAGCTAAGAACCTCGCCAAGCCCTTTTCAGAAGCATCCAACAGTGAAACTTTAGCAAATTGTTCAGGTCAAACCAAAGCAGAACTTTGATTTCTTGCTCAGATGAAGGAGATGGTGCACCCTGTGAGGGAGATTGTACTGTGAACCCACTGTGTTTCTCTTTCACCAGTAGCTGAATAAAACCCCTTTTTACCAACTGGTTTTACTGGTCGGCACTGCAGGAGCCTATTAAAGAACAGATTTGTGTCCAAGCAGCTCAAAACATTCAATAGGATTTACACCACACATGTTACAAAAAGAAGAAACAATTTAGCCTGTAAATAATCCATTAGATGACGATTTTCTCCCATCTGGAACCCAGAAACTGCCATCAGGTACTTTTGTGTTTAAGAAGCTACATACAAATCACAGCAGCACTCGTGGGGGTGTATATACCAGAGCATACACTAAGGAATAACCCATAATTCAGGAATAACCCATCTAAAACATCACAGCTTCTCATGTTTCATAAAATAGTTTGGAAAAATTAGACTTCCCAAAGGACAAAGGCAAAAGGCCGAGAGAACATACTTACAGTAAAAGGAAGGACTGAAGGAGTATGGGTGGTTTGTGGCAAGGGAAACTTAAAGGAGACAAGTCCTGAAACTCCTTACAAAGTTAGATAGTAGGAAAAAAAAACCCACAGAAGGATGTAGAAATAGGTTTAGTAAGACGGGTTTTGATTGAGAGCAAGTTTTAAACTGTAAAGGCAAGTTAGGAATTGGAAATACTGCCAAGGGCAGCTGTGGAAATACCCTGCCCTGTGGTCTTCTAGGTTTGTCAAGAGCTTGAAAAAAGCCTGTCAGGGATAGCTTGGGCAGAGGTTGTGCTGTGCTTGGAAGAGGCTGCAGGAGAAGTTTCCCTGAGAACTCTTCCAGATTTAAATTTTGTGTCATTTTGCAAGCAACAAATAAAGATCTCCCAGAGCAAAATCCTGTGTGTGAACTCTGTGACCTCAGTGTGAACTCAGAACCCTGACCTTCACTACAATGAGTCCTTAAACACAGGTCTTCAAATCTCTATTTGCAAAGGTAATACTTGATTTTCAGGATGGTTCTATCTGCAAATGCTATTGACCTAAATATTGAGATGTTTATTCCTTGGGGGTGGAAAAAAGCTCAGCAAGATGCATGGTAGTCCCACTTCTGTTAGCTGATGAGGAAAGATACATTTGCCTGCACACACAGACATCATCCATGTCCTGAGATGAGAGCTGATCCCTCAAGAATTAGATGAAACAGACTTCTCAGCCATTCCAAAGACAGAAAATTATTTATTAAGGTTTAGAGGTTAGTTTATAAATAGAAGAGTTGGGAAATAGAGCTCAAACACACCTAGAAGACTTATTTCAGGAAATCCTTGTGGTTCACACTGTTCCTGTTAAACAGAAGAAAGAGCTTGTAAATCTATCCAGGCAGCAAAAGTTTATACATAAAACAAGGCTATGCTGGAACAAAATGGTGGCAAAGCAGCAGCCAGGGACTGCAAGCAGAACTCAGGGCTGCACTGGAAGAAAATCCCACAGAAAAGCCGAATTCAGGTCACAGATCCAAAACCTCCTAATAAAGGCAGTTTAGAGAATCCTGGAAAAGAAAAACCTCCTGCTGCCAGAGACAGAAACATTAGACACAGCCCATTACAATGTACTACACTATGGGTCTGAAATTCTACAGAACAACAGAATATGCTTTGGATTAGAGTAATGCAGATTCTAAACTCACAGGTGCCAGCACCATGCTGGCTGGCTCAGAGCCCTCAGGTCTTGCACTGATAGCTCCAGCCACTATACAGGGATTGCTACATCTGTGCTCCATAAAGTAAGACAAGTTTCAGGCCAAGAGTTAGTCAAATATTTCTCCTTGACCAAAATGGAAGGCACAGCCAAAATCTATCAGACTAAGAGGCTGAAATATCTGAATACAAACTGACCTCTTTGGTGCCTTGACAGCAGCCTCATCTGAACCAGGTATCACACACTGAGCAACCAGTCTGACTCCATTTCAGCCTCTGCTTCAAAGAACAGAGACTCTTCTAATAAATTATTATTTTTTTAAAGGCAGACTAGCAGTGCATTTTGCAAGACTGGAGAAAAAGCATTCCTGTCGCTGGAAGAGAGCCTGACTCAACAGACTGACACCAGAAGCTGGCCCCTGCTCCTGGTCTAGGCTTCACTAATCCACTGGTTTCTGTTCATCCTTCACAGCCAAGGGGATGCTTTGCTGCTCAGAAGATGGAGGCTGAATACATGTAAAAAGCATAAAGGACTAAAAAACCCCACAAAACTGCAGTATCTGCAGCACATTGAGGCACAAGGGAACATCAGCAGCACAAGCCAGACAGTTCCACTCCACATACCCCATAAGTGACAAAGCAAGAAGGCAGCAAGGAGGGGTTTTGCCTCTGTGCATACAGCCAAGATCCTGTTCCAAGTGAAATCCCACACAGGTACACACAGATCTGGACAGCCCTGGCTCCCATTCTGCACTGCACCACTGAACTCCATCCTGGCTCTGAAGTCTCCCAAGTCCTTCCATTGCAATATTTAGCAAATACTTTTTCCCATTTTATGGAAGCAAGATAACCAAAGATACAAATCATTTAAAGTCATGGAGCTCAGCATCAGCAGCCTTCTCTCCATCAGCAGCTCTGTGTCGAGCTGCAAAGGCTCACCCTGAAGTGCCGAGCCTTGAGAGCTGAGCAAAAATAAAGAAGTGACAAGAAAGTGACCAATAAAGGCTACAAACACAGAAAACCCTGCAAGTCAGCAGGACTACAGACTGAATACTCTAAATCTTCTGTCAAACTTGGGAAATTGGCTACATCACTTAAGAGCCAAATCTAGGAAGCACACACCCTCCTGGGATCTGAGGCTGAGAGAAGTCTCTAGAATAAAGCTTTAAATCCCATTTTTTCCCTCCCCTTTGATCACTGTCTGCACTCAACAGCTGCAGTCAGAGGCAGTGGAAACAGGATGCAGCATTCAAGGCATGGCAAGGAGCAAGCATGCAGCTGACCTGCCAGCTGGGGGACATCAACCACAGGGAAAAGGGGACTTCTGCTGGGATTTGTCAAGGACAAAGAAATGGAAGCTTTTCTTTAGTAATGTATCAATCAATCCCATCCATCACTTAATACTGCAGTGGCCAAAAATAATCTTCATTCCAAGGAGTTCAAAGTTAGAAATAAACAAAAACACATAAAAATGCAACATAAAAAAGAATAATGTTCTACTACCAGAAAAAAACAACACATAACCAAGAGTAAGAAAATGAAATAAAATCCGAATAAAATTTTAAAACTCACTAAAACCACTGTATTTCTTAATGTGTATTTCTGCATTACAGTTAATTAATAACACCACACAGATCAACCTCGAAGAAGAAATGCTTCCAGTGTCTCTGACCAGGAATTTGACTACTCAAAATTCCTGACACAGACACTTAAAACTAAAAATTAAAGTAAGGTGCCTCAGGAAAATTTAAATTCTGTAACAGTGTCATCTTTGGTAAAAGGGAAGTATTACCTTTGGTCTCTTGAGTTACCAGTCTCCTTGGAGGAAGATGTTGGCAAGGACAGGCTTTTCTTTTTCTCCTCATTTTTTTCCTCAGAAGCATCTATGTTCAAAAGAGGAATCAGTTCAGAACTGTTTTTATGCTACAGCCCTGCCTATATTCCTCTGTTTTCACACTACCCACTGTTGGCCTAAAGCAAGTATTGCTCTCCCCAAAAAAATCAGGAGAAAATGCCTTTATGGCTTTCAAGCTTTCCAGCAGACCTTCTCCTTGCCTCCAAGTAGAAACTAATTCAAACAATAGCTTTCCTCACCAAACTAGAGAGCAATCACATTTCCTGCCTGGGAGATAAGCTTCCTCACAAGACATGCTTCATCACAAAAGTTTCTTTCAGAGGCTTCTGAGCAGGGATTAGATCAAGTTCTCTCAAGCACCACTAAAAGCAGAATTTCCAGACAACACCAGCTGAAGGACCAGTACAGGCTGGTCCTTGTGGGAGTACAGCTTCTTCTGATTCCCAAGTGCTGCTGAAAGCCAACAGCACAACCCTGAACAGGACTTTCATGACATTGTAGAACAAGTCTGACCCAGAGGTAAACTGTCTGAGACTAGCCAATATACACCCAATCTAATGAGGAGGTGACAATCCAGGCAGGACAGGAAAAGAGCCCTTTTAACACTCATCCAGCCTAGCAAGAAATGGGAGCCCATAACCAGGAACGCCTCCCCAGCTGGAAATGGTCCATGTGAGTTTATCTACAAGGTGGTGAATGAAGATCCTTCTCCAACTCACCACCCAAAATGCATTCCAGCACTTCCCGAGCTGTTGCACGAGGCTGACAGCACACATGGTGTTAATGCCACACAGAGCACAAGTGGGAGCAGAGGGTTCAGAGCACAGATATCGTTTCTACAAATACCATCGTTAATTATTATGTGATGAGGTACAAGTTAATAGTCCTGAACCTTTCAGTGCTCTTACAAGGATGAGCTGGCTAAGCAGGAGCTAAATCTAGGGGGATGCATGATAGGACACAAAACTTGAAAGACAGAGGGTGGAATTGTAAAGGCTGATTTGCTAGAATGTTTTATTCAGATCAAGAGATAAGCTCTCCCAATAAACTCAGCCTCCCACTGAGGCCAGCTTCTTCACAAGCTGAATCTGACAGGAACATGCTGATTTCCTTACCTAGAAGTTTCTTCCAAGATTTGATGAGGGATTTAGCAAGTGATATCACTTCTTCATCTGTGCTCTGCTTCCTCAGCGCATTCACCGACATCCCAATGCGGGTGGACTGCAAGGGAACACCCCAGTGAATCACTCCACAACAGATTCATTATTTGTTACTAACTGAAATCCCAAATAACCACGACAAAGTCCAAGCCATGACCAAGACAGGAGTATCCAAGGGCTTACAAAATGATTCTCTGACCCTTACAGCTTTGGAAGAGAGAGGTGACACTCTCCAGCTTCCACAACTGAACAGAAGACACATCCAATCACCCACAAATCCCCTCCCTACACACCTACAAGTGACATTCAAGCTTAGAGTGAAAAACTCCAAGATGCATCACAACCTCCAAATTGTAATTCTGCTCACTCCTCCCCAGTGTCCTGAATATCACCATTACAAAGAACTTCCCCTATGACTGCAAAAGTAGTGTTTGCTACTTTAACCCAGTCTTTCCTCTTTTTGCAGCCTGAAAACAAGATTTGAGCAGTTACACACATGGTGACCCAGAGCTGTTTAATTGCCAGTCCAAAACCCAACTTCATCACTATTTTATTTGATTTAGTATTTATTTATTTTGATGCATTGCATGAGGCAAGAAGTGTGAGGAAATCTATTAAAGCTTTTTAGACAACATTTTGAACTCATCCAGATGCAGACTTCAGCTTTTTATCGTAACCATGCAACTCACCTGCAGTAAATCCAAAGTCATAGGCATGCTTTTCAGTTCCTTCAGTAAATCCATTGCACCTTCCTGGGGAGGAAAAGAGAAAGAATGTCTCAGCTTTTAGTAAAGAAATTCAACAGCTTGGGAATAGACACAGAAAGTTGAATTCAAAGGGAAAAACACCAACAAGAGTTCCCTGAAACATTGGCAAGCTCACTGCTGGCATTGCTGCTCCAGACAGACAGATCCTGCAACCTGAAGGCACCTGAATTATTGGAATGGGCGAAACAGAAGAGCACTGGAGTGCTACAGGTCTTTGCTTGTGTATGGTACAAGTGCAGCATCAGTTCACTATTCTCACTAGGCAAGCTGAACATTTTTAACACCTGAAAAATACACTCTGAATCCCAACTGTCAATGACTCCATGTAGCTGTTTTCTAAGTTTTTATATTAATACCCCACTCTGCTCATGACAAGAGAGCAGGAGGAACGCCAGCAAGCTGTGATTCTGAAGAGTTGATCACTTGAAACTTGTTCTGTGAAGTTTCCTTACACCATCCATGAACCCAGGACCAGCGAAAATCTGACTAGGAATCTGTAGATACCTAAAACTGGCATTCAGAGAATTGGAAATTACTTGTCTCCCTCTAGCAGATCCCAGCCTGGCGTAGGCCTGTCTCCATTCATCTGGCTCTTTCCTCCCAACCCCCTTCCCTCAAAAAAGGCTTCTAGTGTTCACATTTAGCAGCTCATTTACAACACCGACCACTCCAAGCCCAGCTGCAGCTCAAGGCCCGCACAGCCACCACTGCAGGGAAGCGAAGCTGCCTGCTCTGACAGCCCTGCCCTCACATCCCGTCCTCCCTATGCAGAAGGGCTGCTTCCGACTCATCCCAGGAAGCAATCCAGCTGCAATCCACCCAACAGAACAGATGCAAAAATCAAAGCAGAGTCAAAGCTTTCAGCGTGCACACAAACAACTCACACCAGCATAAACCACACACATTTACCGTACCCAGGACTGACTTCCCCCTCAGGCAGTTCCACACCTTTCCGTTCCTCCAGCCCTGAACACACAAAGTGACCCGGTGATTCCTGACTCCAAATGGAGTCATTTGGTACAATGGCAGCAAATGAGGATCCACGAAAAAACTAGAGCAACAAACAGGTACTCCAGGAAACTGTCCTGCAGGAAGAGTTCTCAGATTAGCCAATACACAACATGCTGCTCTTCAGCACCATCTCAAACGCCAGCCAAGAGGAAACGTTGCATACCCCTCATGTAAGAAGCTGCCTCTTTCCCAATGAAGCTGGAAGCAAATTCTGCAACGTTGGTCCTTTCCTATTTCAACACCGGTGCAGAAAACCTGCCACCAACGAGAACAGGCATCACAGGCTGCACTTTTGCCCTAACACACTTCCCTGGGTTGTTCCAACAGCGACACGAGTGACAGTGCTCACCCTGCCCACAGCCGGCAGGGACAGTCCAATATCCAAAAGTTCATGTGGTAACAGCACCCAGCATCCCACCACACGAACATCACACTCCTCTAATCCCTTCCCCTCCTCGCCCATCATCTCCCACTCCTCACAGCCCTTCCCAGCCCCAAAATCCCTCTCCACCACCCCAAACAGATGTACAGCCTACCTCCATCACAAATTCTTGTCAGCTTTCTGCCTTAGCACTTGCATGACACTGTGTTCCTACAAGCACTGATATATCCCATTAAGCTGGAAAATACAGGCTACTGTCCCCCCGGGCTGTCACACGGGTCACAGCACATCCTGCGAGACTCTCCAAGTGCAGAGAGCAGCTTGGCCAGCCCTCCACACTCCAGAGGCCACGGGACCGAGCAGTAGTGCCGGTGTGGGATGCAGATGCAGGAAGCAAATCCATCAGCACCGGGGTCTTCCCCGAGGGCAAACTGGAGTCCCAGGCCGGTGCTGGTGGGCACTCTCCTTCCAAAGGGCTCCCAAGGGGACAGGAGAGAAGGGCTGAGGATGCTCTCCAGGAGGAGAACACCGCGCAGGCAGCACAGGGTGAGCCCCGGAGTGCTGAGATGTGCGCCGGGGGAACTCGGTATGGGGACTGGGGGTTCCCATAGCACCCAAGGGGGCACATGGGGCTGCCCGCCCAAAAACTGGCAGTAGGTGGGTCGCACACCTCCGCAAAGGATGGGGATGGAGAAGGGTCTGGGGAAGGGAAAGCCACTTTCATGGGAAGAGCCTCTACTCCAGCACTATGTAATGACCGGGGCGGCACTGAGAGGCCCCCAAAATGGGGGCTGGGGAGGGAGAGGCCCCTCACAACGAGCACCGAGGGAGAGGTGAAGGTCCACCAGCATGGCAGCGAGGAGGAGGCCCTGTGGAGAGGGGGGCGGCGTCCGCCAGACAAGAGCCCGGGGCAAGGGGCGGCCCCCCACCCCAACCGGGCTGCGGGGGCCCTGCCGTCGCCACTCACCGCGTTCTTCTTGGCCACCATCTTGTCCAGGCGCCTGGCGATGCGCACGATCTCGTCCTCCCCGCCCATCGCGCCGCTCCCCGGGATCGGTGCCGGGGCCGGACGGGGGTCCGGGCGGGGGGAGCTGCGGTCGGTGCCCGGTGCCCACCTCAGCCCCCGGTGCCGCAGTCAGGGCGGGCGAGCACGGTACACGACGGGAGTTGTAGTCCTCGGGGCGCCGGCGCTACCCGCCGCCTGCCGGAGCGCAGCCCACGGGCGGGACTTCATCTCCCAGCGTGCCCCGCGCCCGTCCCGCGCTGTGCCGCCTGGCCGCCGGGGGCGCTGTGGGGGTTGTGGTTCGGCCCGCGCAGGGGGCTCGGAGCGGTGCCGGGGCTGAGGGACCCCCGGTCCCCGTCCGCAGGGCCGTGCCGGGACACGGCAGGAACAGCCGTGCCCCAAACTGCTGCAGCGGGTCCGGAGGAGGCCACAGAGATAATGAGCACCTCTGCAGTGGAGACAGGCTGAGAGCTGCGGGATTCAGCCGGGAGGAGGGAAGGCTCCGGGGAGACCTTAGAGCCTCTTCCCGTGCCTAAAGGGGTTCAAAGAGTGGAGGGCGGTTATGGACAAGGGCCTGGAGTGACAGAGCAAGGGGGAATGACATTGACAGAGGGGAGGGTTAGAAGGAAAGAAGTTCTTCCTTATGAGGGTGCTGAGGCCCTGGCACAGGGTGCCCAGAGAAGCTGTGGCTGTCCCATCCCCGTAAGTGTTCATGGCCAGGCTGGACAGGGCTTGGAGCAACCTGGAGTTGTGGAAGGTGTCCCTGCCCATGGGTTGGAACAGGATGAGCTTTACAAGCTCCTTGCAACCCAAACCATTTTGTCACTCTGTGACTGTTGTCCATGGCTGTGCTGAGCCCTCAGGGCAGTGCTGACCCCGCTCCCTGGATAAACCGAGGCTGTGCCCCAGCCTTGCAGACTGGACAGCAGTTACCAGTGGCGAGGGGCTGGATGGTTTGGGGGGGCCCAGGCTGGACCCCCTGTAGATGGCACTCGTACACTGTGCGACAGCAGCACATCCCTCGGGAGCTGCTGCTGCTGAGCGCTGTCGCTCCTTCCAGCTGGTTCCTGGCAGAGGGAGAACTTCCATGCCTCCTCCTGCACAGCCACCTGCACAGCCCTCGCTGATGTTTCAGAGAGGGCCCTGACTGTGCTGGTGAAGAGCGGCCACATCCTGCCCTGGTGGGGCTGCAGATCATGTGGAAGCACGGGGATGTGCTACATGTGGCCTCAGCATGCAGAGCCAGGTCTTGGGAGCCAGAATTCCCAGCACTCATCTCCAACTGCGCTCTGTCCTAAGGCAGCTGGGTCACTGAGGGCATAATCACAGAATCACAGAATTGGTAGGACTAAAGGGCTTGGGGATCATGCAACCCCCCTTCAAAGTCAGGGTCACCTAAAGCAGGTGACACAGGAACTTGTCCAGATGGGTTTTAAATACCTCCAGAGAGAGAAGTATCGAACAGATCAGTGCTAAAGCTCTGATGGGTGGCTGACCCCTGAATCTTCCCGCTAGATACCTAAAGCTGCCAGCTTGCAGTTCTGTATAGCAATACCATGGAACTCTGGGATCCCTTTGAGCAAGAACTGCTCCCTGGATGTGTGAGACACGTGTCAGTTCATCCCATAATCAGCAAATGTGGCCCCAGACCCTCTCCCTGGCATGATACCTTGAAACATTTTGGCTTGGCCCCATGTTTGCCAACTCCAGTTCCCTCCACCCCACAGTCTGGAGTCTGTGCAGCGCCCGGAAATCCTCCAGCCCTTGGCAGGGTCTGCTGTGGAGTCAGGGGGTACCATTTTAGAGAGGCCCACCTCTGTCAGGGAGGAGGAAACAAGTTCCAACAAGGGGACCTTCTGTAGGTCCTTAGAAGCAGGCAGCTGCCTGTCCCATGTGTGGGGTCGGGTCACACCAGTCCTTGGCGTCAGAGACACGCTCGAGCAGCACTGCTGCCACTGTGAGTGTGGTTTGTGTCGCTGCAACGCCAAGATGGTTCCTGACCACAAGTATGGCCAGGGACGTGTCTCAGATTCCAGAGCACACAGTCACTGAGCACCATCACCCCGTTGCTCCCTGCCTCGAGCAGGAGCCGTCACCCTGCCAGCTCTGGCCTCCTGTGGTGGCAACCAGCCTTGCACAGGCCCCACCTCTGCCTGCTTGGCAGAGGGTCCCCAAGGGACAGAATGGCATGGAATCTTCACGTCTGCAGCCCCATGTGCCTGCCAGGCACGTCCCCTGCCCCTGTGTGCCTCTGGCCACGGACCAGCTCTGCAGCCCAACCCTGCCAGCCTGTGGCTCCGCTCTTCCCAAGGGTTAACAGGACACAACAGGCCAAGCATTTGCAGAGCGGGGAGGGTTTCTGGCTGACCTTGGCTGGGAAGCAGCGGTGGCGTCGCTCAGCCCAGCCCTCCGAGTGTGGAGCCGGTGGCCAGAGCGCTCCCCAAGCCTGGGTGGAGGTAGATCCAGAGGAAACTCCACCTCCACGGGAGCCAACCTGCTATTGCAGGAATTCCCAGAGAAATTCCCGCTTGGGGTGATCTGTCAACGGATCCATGAACTTTCTTTTACCTCTTGTGAAAGCAGCTACTTGAATGTGCTAAAAACAGAGCAGGGGCAAGTCCATCAGGGAGAGGCTGGGAGGGGGCTTTTGCTGACCCCTGCACGCCAAGAGACACCCTGAAAGTCTCTGTATGTGGTGCCTCGCTGGCAGCTGCCCTTGGCAGGCAGAGCTAGGAGAGCCAGAAGCTTCCTGCAAAATAAAACCCCTCAAAATCTCACCTGTTTTTTTCACTGGGCTACTGTATTTCCCAAGTGCCTCTCAGCAGATTTGTACACAGCAAATGGGCTGGATCAAGTTGGATGAGCTTTCCCTGCTTCTAGTATCCCCAGTAAGTTCAAGTCATTTGGAGATCAGCCACCAAACCCCACCCTTTCTCTGCTCCCAACCACCGGAGGCTTGGTCTGGTCCATTTCTGTAAAAAGCAGAGATGAGAGGCCCTCTGGGGCCTGCCTTTTCTATCCACCCACCACAAAACCCCCAGGGAAGCTCTGTCCTGAGACACCCCATAACTTCAGGGGTGCTCAGGTCTCCAGGGCCTCAGTCTTGGGTCACTGCTTGGAGGACTGGCTGTCCTGGGTGGCACACTGGGCTCTGAGCTGGTAATGAGTGACCCTATCCAGGGAACAACAGACAATCAGTAGCTGGTAGACCCCGAGGCAGGAGATGGGAGCAGCTGCCATAGGCTTTGCCAGAGCAGCACTAATTTTGGGGAGGGGTTTTGATGTGTCTCCCCTCCTTTTCACCCTCATGAGCCTGCCTTGGCTGGAGGGCTCCTGACTCAGATCCTCTAACCATGCACTTGTGCCAGCCCTGGAATGGAGGCAGGGATCTGCCTTTTCTTCCCCTCTTTGCTGCAGCTGTCTGATGTCCGTAATCTCCTAGCCCTGGCACTGGGGACATTTGGCCCTGGAGCAGTCAAATCCTCCTTTCAAACACTTAGGAAACCTTGGGAATGTGGCATGAACAGTGACTTCTGTCATACACACCATCCTGTTTTCTCCTTTGAGGAGCCAAGGGACCTCTCCACACCTCATCTTGTGGCACAGGCCTTCCCAACACGGCAGAAAGCATCATGGTTCCCAGGAGATACTGCAGGATCCACCCATGCCATTCTGGAAGAGCAGCCCACAGAGGCTCTGTGTCCTCCACTCCCTGCATCCCCCCGCTGCATCTGTCCTGGAGCTGCAGGTGAGCACCCATGCCTGGGGACAGTGCCATCTGGACCTTTCGGGACAAGTCCCACACCAGGAAAGGCTGCAGAATTTGGCTACAGTGGGCAGCAGCTGCAAGGGGGAATGTGGCCAGGACCACCCTGTGTGGTAGACCAGCCTCTGCCACCCTAAGAAACGGGGAGCATGGAAGGGAGGATGCAGAAGAGATGATGGCTCCCATGAGCCCTGCTCATCGCGAGTGCCAGGGTGGAGTTTGGACCTCCAGCTTTGCAGATGCTCTTCTGAGACACTTTGGATTTTCCCTAAACCTCTTCCTCCTAACAATTTTAATTATACTGGCTGCTGTTCAAAATAATAATGACAGGGAGAGGAATAAATGCTAAGCTGCAGTCTGTCACGCTTCATGACATGCCCCCAGGGGACACTGGGCCAGACAAGCAACCGGCCCAGAGCTGTGTCAGCCAAGTGGGTGCAGGCTGCCACCCCACACCAGCCACCAGCAGTTTCTGGGGTCTAGGCTGGCATGTGTGAGCATGAGAGCCTGTGAAGGCACTCAGGTCTCTTTTCTCTCCCCATCTCTGTCTCCTTTTATTCGCCTCCATAAAACATAGGAAGTTCAAGCCATTCATTTTGCTATTTGTGTCTCCTTCCCCACGCCCTAGTTCCCTCCCTTGCCCCCTGCAGCCTCTCCTCTCGCTGCTTGCCCAGCATCCTTGACCCCGAGAAGTCTGGTGTGTATGCACTTCCCTTTTGGCCCATGGAAAGCACCACTCTGAACTGGTGCCTTGATAAGTCTGCTGTGGGAAGGCAGGGGCTCCTGGACTCCCACACAGGGCTTTCCCATGTAGCACTTCCTATGCTGTCCCTGCTCACCCATGCGATCTCCAGACCCGGGCAGTGGGAAGCTCTCCAGATGGCAGTGCCCCTCCCTGGCAGCAGGTCTGACCTCCTTGGGATCTCATGACTTGCTCTGTGTCAAAAGGCACTGTGTGTGGAAGGAGACATCCTCCTGAGGAGGAGGAGGATGGTTGGCTTCTCATGGGCTAACATGGCACCTCTCAGCTCAGCCACAGCAAAGGATTGCAAAGGGCTTGAACCCCCAGCCCCTTCCTCTCAGTGCTTTTGCAAGCAGAGCTCTGATATTCTCTCCCACAGAGTTCGGGATCAACAGGACCTGTGTCCTGTCAGCAAAGGAGCAAGAATGTAGCAGAGCAGACAGGATTGGGGTCTAGACCTCAGAGGGGCTGGAGACACGGACTGATGGGTAGAGGGGAGGAAGGAGAGGCTCAGCGGGGAGGGCTGGGGCCTTTTCTCTGAAATAACCTCAGCGGTTCAGCTGTGCTTTGCCGGAGGGCAAAGGCAGCATGTTCCCTCCTCACTGCCTTCATCGAGCAGAGCCAGGTCACCGCGGCTGTGCCGTGCCCTCTGCTCCCCGCAGTGATGGGAGCACAGATAAGAACCTTCTCCCGCTTATCGCCCCATCAGCGGCTCTGCAGCGGCTCCGCTGCCCTAGCGCCGAGCACCGAGCCCTGATCTCATCAGCGCGCCGCACACTTGCGGCTCGAACAATAACCAACACAATTCCCAGAAATGCACAGCCTCCTGCTAAATCCTCCCTGGAGGAAAGCATGCCAGCCGGCCTGTCGGCACCAGCACAGCCATCACTGCCAGCCGCTGGCAAATGCGGCAGCCCCAGCGCAAAGGCACCTCTGCGAAAACAAGGCTGTGCTGGGTGGGGTGGAGGGAGAGGCCGAGTTCGAGTCCTTGGGGCCACCCACGAGCTCGCTGTCCTCAGGAAGTCCCTCTCCCTCTCGATATTTGGGACCAGGTGTCATGCCCTGTCCCAGCCACCTCGTTTGCAGCCCCTGCCTGCTCTGAATCCCCTCTCAGCTCACAAAGGGGCCAAGATGCAAACTAAGCCCCAGCTGCCTGGGCTGGGAGGGTAGAAGACAGGTCCATGGGTACTCCTCACCTCAGTGGGGACCCACAGCCTGGAGAGGCTTTTCCAAATCTCACAGCTTCCTTAAGTGTCTCAGACTGCCAGAGCCTTTCCTGTCACATTTGAGTAATTGCTCTTTCAACTTCCAGATAGACTATCTGGACACGCAAGCAGGCATGGCTGGATGCTCGTAGCAGGTATGTACCCCGTCCCAGCTGAGCTGGAAGTCGGAGAAGGCCAGCAGCTGGCATGGCCATCCTCTCTCCAAGCGCTTCCTCTGGACCTCACCAGCCTGTCTGCCCCTCACATAAGGCCAGATGTGCCGCCCAGGGAAGCAGCGGGGCACAGCAGCAGAGCTACCACCTCCAGGCCTCACAGCAATGCAGCACACACACCAAATCCCCATGCAAAAGGTGCAATGCTAGCACCATCCCAGAGCCCACGTGAGCGAAGAGCAGCACCTGGAACAGCACAACAGTGTCCCCAGTGCAGGAGGATGAGCCTTGCAGTGACCCAAGTGAAGGAGGGCCTGCCTCACAATGTCCCTGACACAAGGTGCATTGTTCATGAGAACACATGGGGAAGTCCAAGGAGGACAGACTCGCTGGCTGCGTTGGGCTTCCTGCCTCCTGGTCCCGGCCACCGCCTGACATCATTGCTCCCAGTGGGAATGGCCACCCTGGCCCCACTCGGTCCCTGACATTAGCCAACAATTTCCTGACCTCCTGTCCGGCTTTTCAGCCTCCCACGGCCCCCATGGTGGGGAGGCTTTTGTGCCTGAGATGATAGATAGATGATAGATAGATGATAGATAGATAGATAGATAGATAGATAGATAGATAGATAGATAGATAGATAGATAGATAGATAGATAGATGCTTGACTCCTGCCACCATGGCACAGCAGCTGGCAAACTTCCTCACTACCATGGGCACAACAGAGGTGATGCTTCCCATCACCTCGCCATCTGAGGGTATGAGATGGCATGGGAATGTGTGTTCTCCAAAAATGCCCCATGTAGATTGACAGGGGCCAGGAAGGCTGAGCAGAAGGAATGGAGGAAGCAACACAGGTATTGAAAGGATGCCTGTGAAACACACAGGTGCTGCCTGGCCTCCATGCACCAGCCCTGTGGAGGCACCGACCTTCTCCTCACCATCCTCAAATCTACCCAAGTGGCAGCAGGGTCTGGGTACAGTGTGTGCCATGTCACACATCCACCCTGCACACTCTGGCTTTTCCAAATAAACAGACTTTGCAGTGAAAATGTGGAGGATCATGCAGGCCTTGGGCTGTTGCTCCCCAGCCTCCCTTGCCTTGCAGCTATGAGTTTTTTGCCTGGGTGACAATTCACAAGTAGAGCACAACCTTGGGCTGACGAGCTGCAAACCTGCCCTTGTCCAAACCCACTGCCATCAGCACTTTGCTGCAGCTGCTTCCAGTGCTGCTCTAAGAGTTTTTCCTTGCAGCCTAAACCCCCACCACTGGCTCCATCCTTCTGGCTCCAGCCCACTGGGGATGGAAGGTTTCTCCTTCCCGAATACAAATATAACTGTAATCTGCTAAACCCTGCTGTTGATCCTGACTGCATCCTCCTGTCCTGAGCTTTCCTACAGTGCCTTTTATACCGGTAATAGCACCAGGCTCCTTCTCCCATCATTGTTGACTCGACAATGAAAACTGTTTGTATTATTGTGTCCCCGAAGCTTTGCCAATAGCACATGTGTCCCGAGCTGATAGCAACAGGCTTTGGCAAGGCTGCAGCTCCATCAGATAAGAGCCTTTAACCTTATTTCTCCAGCTCGAGCACTCCACGAAGGGCCATTCTGTCGTGAGCCTTTCCTTATCCTACCCTGAGCTTGCAGGTCCGCGGGCTCCATGGGCCAAGAAGAGGGGTCGTTGGCAAAGGGCAGAGGTGGAGGTGTTCAGGGCAAGCAGCCTGGGAAACAGCCTCAGCTTGGGTGAGAGAAGAGCCCTGGGGGGAGATGGAAAGACAGAGCTGTTTTCCCAGGCAATTTAAGGGCCAAATGCACGGCCGTCCCTTGTCCCCTGCCTTCCTCAGGGACCCGCTCCACCCCGCCGTGCTCCACCTTGGCTCGGCTCCCGCACACAGCAGGAGCGAAGTGGAGGAGAAACGCTGGAGCCCGGAGGCCCTCGCACGCTCCCGGCTGGCCCGCGAACAAAGCCTTTCCCTTGGAGCCCTTCCCTGCCGCCTCCCTCCTGCGCCGCCCCCCTGCGCTCCGCCAGCCGCGGGGATCCCCGGCATCGGCACAGCCCTGGGGGTCCACAGCATCCTCCCATCCCGGCCTGCATCCCTGTGCCGAGCCCCTCCATGACTGCTCCCAGCATCCCCAAGCCCCAGCTCTGCTGCTGGGGGATTTCACTGCCACTTTCCGAGCTGCAGCACAAAGGATGCTCTGAAATCAGAAAGCAAAGAAAATGATGCTGCCTGTGGCAGGCTTTAAAATCTCATTTTTAGGCCAATTTATGTGAGGGATGTCACAGTTTTTGGGGTTTTGATCTGCAAATGCAGCACATCCCTTTTTCCTTCCCTTAATGGCCCCAATGCAGCACCTAAAAGCAAAAGTTGTTCCTCTGCTGGCAAGGAGGGAAAGCTCTCCAGTCCTTGTTGTTGTTGTTGTTGTTGTTGTTATTATTATTATTATTAT
>JACBWW010000027.1:4212566-4280403 GCA_020086605.1 Lanius collurio
AGAAAGAAAGAAAGAAAGAAAGAAAGAAAGAAAGAAAGAGAAAAGTCCGAGAAAAATTTAGCAACCCTTCTCCCTGGACAGAAGGGAACGGGGCAGCAGCGTCCACACCGGTCCCAGCTCGGCCCTCCCCGGGTGGCTCTTCCTGCTGGTGCCTGGGGACGCCCCCCTTCCCTCCTCCCCCTCATCTCCTCCTTCTCCTCCTCCTCCTCCTCCCTCTCATCTCCTCCTCCTTTCCCTCTCCTCCTCCTCCTCCTCCCCTCGCCCTGCTGATTGGTCCAGCCCGGCTATATTTTGCCCCTTCCAGCCCAGCATCATCCCAAAAGTTTTTTTTGGGGGGAAAGGGGGGAAAATAAAAAAAAAAAAAAAAAAGGAGAGAAAAAAAAAGAAAAGAAACCAAAACAAACGCAGGCGAGCCCGAGTCCCCCGAAGGCAGGCGAGGGAGGCGAACGGCGGGCGGCTGCTCGGCGGTGCTGGACCCGGTGGGACGCGACAGGACCCGATTCTCTCTCCGGCACCCGGTCGGGTCTGACACAAAGTGCTGTCCAGCTGGAATGAATATATCTGAGTCTAACTACTGCCGAGAGGAGATATCGCAACCCCGGGGCGACTGTTCATGGGTCACCGCCGCCGTGCCGGCCGCTGAGCCCGGGCTTGCCTTCCCGCGCCCCCCGGGAGCCGCCTCCCCCGCCAGCCGCACGCCCAGCCCCGAGCCCGGCTTCGCCTTCGGCCCCGGCCCCGGCGGAGCGGCCCCCGGAGCGGCCCCCAGCCGCACGCCCAGCCCCGAGCCGGGCTATGGATACAGCCCCCCGGCCGGCCGCCCCGAGGGCAAGGCCGCCGAGGACTCCCGCATCCGCCGGCCCATGAACGCCTTCATGGTCTGGGCGAAGGATGAGCGCAAGCGACTGGCGCAGCAGAACCCCGACCTGCACAACGCCGTGCTCAGCAAGATGCTGGGTGAGCGGGAGCGGAGCGGGAGGAGGGCTGGGGGTGCGGGGCTGGGGATGAGGGAGTATGGAGCCAGGGATGCGGGGATGCTGCGTTACGGGTCCGGGGATGCGGGGGTGCAGGCTGGGGATGCGGGCTGCAAGAGTACAGGGCTGTGGGATGCAGGCTTACAGAGCTAGGGACATGGGGATGTGGGGCTGGGGATTCAGGCTGCAAAAGTACAGCTGTGGTGTGGGGAAGGTATCGAGCTGAGGAGACAGGGATGTGGGAGTACAGGGCTGGGAATACGGGAAAACAGAGGTACAGGTCTGGGGATGTGGGCTGCAGGAATGCAGGGCTGCAGGATGCAGGGTTAACAGAGCTCAGGATGTTGGGGTACAGAGCTAGGGGTGGAGGGATAGGCAGGTTTGGTTCTTATAGTCCACGGCAGGGATACAGGGCTGAAGATGTGAACTGCAGGGGTCCCGGGCAGTGGGGTGAAGAAATACAGAGTGAGGGATATGTGCTGCTGGGCTACAGGGATTCAGGAGTAGGAGTATGGGATGAAGTGGTACAGGGATTTGGGATGTGCGCTGTGAGAGTCCAGGGCTGTGGGATACAGACTGCATGGATACGAGGCAGCGGGATGTAGGATGCAAGGATATGGGGCTCTGCTAGCCCAGCTCCTTGGATATAGGACTGTGGGATGCAGACTGCAAGAGTATGGGGTGCAGGAGCTGGGATACAAGGACAAGATGCTGTGGGATACAGAGCTGGGGCGTGCAGGGCTATGGGCTGCAAGGTTAAAGAGCAGCGGGACGCAAGCTTTAGAGATGTGGGATGAAGGGCCACCAGTTGCAGGTTGTAAGGATACAGGGCTGCAGGGATATGGGCTGTAAGGATGTAGGGCTGTGGGATCAAGGGCTGTGGAATATGATGTTGCAGGATGTGGGAATATGGGGCTGTGAGGATACAGAGATGCATGGATGCAAGATGAAGGGAAACAGGGCTATGGGATGCAGAGATACAGGGCTGAGGGCTACACAGCTGCAGGGATGCAGGATATGGGAATACAGGCTGCAGGATGCGGGATGCACGACTGTAGGATGCGGGATGTGGGAACACGGGAAGCAGGATATGGGTAAATGGAGCTGCAGGATGCGGGACTACGGGAAGCAGGATATGGCCAGACAGAGCAGCAGGATGCAGAGACACGGGGCTACGGGGTGTGGGGATGTGGGATTCAGGATATGGTGCTGTGAGTTTTTGGGATGGGTGATTTGGTCTGCAGAGCTGCGGGCTGTGGATGCGGGATGCAGGGAAGCAGGGACTGTGGACTGTACCAAGGGGCAGTGGGAGGCAGAATCCCCAGCCTGGGCAGAGGGGTTCCCATTCCATGTACCCCCATTGTCCCACAGCACTGAAGTGCTGGGCACTACCTGAGCCTTCTGCTGGGACAAGGGAACAGCCTGGCTCAGGATGCCATTCCCCAGCCCTTTCTTGTGCCAGCAGTGAGACCCCGCTCAGGGGCCAAGCCTTCACTCCTCTGCCTGTCCCTGGGTGTCCCCACATCCTGGCCAGTGCCAGGTGGCTGAGCCGCTCTCACAGAGCTTCTCTGTCCTATTCCAGGCCAATCGTGGAAAGCGCTGAGCGCCAGCGACAAGCGTCCCTTCGTGGAAGAGGCAGAGCGACTGCGAATCCAGCATCTCCAGGATCACCCCAACTACAAGTACCGCCCAAGGAGAAAGAAGCAAGCCAAGAAAATCAAGAGGATGGAACCCAATATCCTCCTGCATAACCTTTCCCAGCCTTGCAGTGACAACTTCAGCATGAGTCACCATGGCGGCAGCCAGCCGGGCCACCCCCAGCCTCCCCCACTTAACCACTTCAGAGAACTCCACTCCATGGGGTCGGATATTGAAAACTATGGCTTGCCAACTCCTGAGATGTCTCCCTTGGATGTCTTGGAACAGACCGAGCCGGCATTTTTCCCTCCGCACATGCAGGATGACTGCAACATGATGCCCTTTCGCGGCTACCACCACCATCACCAGATGGAGTTTCCCCAGGAGAAGTGCATGGGGCGGGACGTGGCCGTGCCCTACGCGCAGACCCCCTCACACTTGGCCGACGCCATGAGGACTCCCCATCCCTCCAGCCTTTACTACAACCAGATGTGCTCGGGAACTCAGAACGGGCTTTCCGCCCACCTGGGCCAGCTGTCGCCCCCGCCTGAAGCCCACCACATGGAGAGCGTGGATCACTTGAACCAAACCGAGCTCTGGACAGACGTTGACCGCAACGAGTTTGACCAGTATTTGAACATGAGCAGGACTCGTCCCGAAGCCTCGGGCCTCCCTTACCATGTGTCCCTGTCCAAAGTGACTCCTAGAAGCATCTCCTGCGAGGAGAGCAGTTTGATATCCGCCCTGTCCGATGCCAGCAGTGCTGTTTACTATAGCCCCTGCATCACCGGTTAGGTTGACCCCACCATCCAATGCGCACACCAGGAGAGCCCCGACTCTCCTCTAAAAACAAAAAGCCATCCTCCTTTAACCACGAGCTCCATCATATTTAGAGTATCTCATTAAATGCATCGCTTTCTTGTTTGTTCTTTTTTATTTTGATTTTTTTTTTTAATTTTTTTAGAGACAGACCATGCTGAACTCACTGATATACCGTATAACTATGTAACACAGATAGACGCCTTTCCCCGCCGTGCTCCCCACTCCAGCCCTCGGCAGGGCATAGCTCCAGCTCCCGCCAGCTCCAAGGGGCATTTTCAAGCCAATTCCAGTAAATCCTGCCTGAAACAATCACACCAGGATGAGCCAAAGTGACCTGTCCCCAGTATTTAACCCAAGGACAGGCGAACTTCTAGGGGGAGAAAAGCTTTTAGAAAGACTTTGCCGGGGCTATTAAAGAGTCGGCGCCCATTAGGGGTGGGCTTTAGGACAGTTTTTACTGTATTCTCAGCAATATATTTTAATTGGGCAACAAAACTATATTTTTACTAAGCATTTTTATATATAAAATGGTATTTAATGTCTTTTGGGATTTTTTTATTAGACTTTTTAAAAAGAAATCAAGGGATATCCATGAGATCTAAAGCATTTATGTAGCAAAGCTGGATTTAAAGAAAAAAAAAAAGGAAGGGGGGAGAAAAGGAGATATTTTGTGAAAAGGGAATGATAATGTAAATATTGAGGAACAACTGACTGGAATTTTGTACAAAAGAAAAATATGACTGCAAACACTTTTATTGTCTAGAACTGTATGGAGAGCAAACTGTTTTATTCTGGTTAATTATTAAAACATCTTCATATAATTGTTCCCATCTTGTGTGCTTGTTGTGTGAACACATATTTTCCGCAAATACATGTTGTCCCAACCATTTCCAGATTTTTGTATCCGTTGATTAATGTTTTGACAACCTGGCAAATGTATTAATTTCCAAGCTGCCGCCCGCCTGCCCTGTCAGCCGCCTCAGGCTCCACGAGCGCAGCTCTGCTCAGCTCGGCACAGGACGGTGGCTTGGGATGGGATGGGATGGGATGGGATGGGATGGGATGGGATTCTGGTGGTAACCACACAGCACCGCGCTGTGCCGCCTGGAGATGCTCCCAGCAGGAAAAGCAGCTGTTCTCAGATTAAAATATAATAAAACATGTGATATCCTCCTCCAAAACGAGCCTTGGTGTGGTCATTGTTTTGGCAGGCTGGCAGCGCATCGATGCGCGGTCCCCATAGCTCAGCCTGTTTTCCCATGAAACCCCCAAAAAATAGAGCCAGGCTGCTCCAACACCTTCTCTCCAATCCTCAGAGCTGGAAGAAAACTCCATGTACCGGAGCCTTTCCTCCTCCTGGCCTTCACTGGCTGCTTCCCGGCTCCAGCAGTGGCGGGTCTTGCTGAGCCACCACCATGCCCAGCCGGATCCTGCTCAGAGCTGCTGGTGCTTTGCCGGAGCTTCATCCCCCTCCTGTGAATCACTGTATGATTTACAGGGAGGTTTTTTGTTCAATTTGAAACGGAGAAACAACAATCTGTTGCTTAAAACCCGGTGGCATCCGTTCCTTGAGCGCCGAGTGATTTAAACCAGGCTGATATAGCCAAAAAAGGCTGTTTAAAAAAAAAAAAATTTAAAAATTGAATAGAAGAAGAGGTTTTTTGTTGTTGTTGTTGGCAAAGAATTGCCTTTTAGGGGAAATGGATATTTAACAAATGACATTAATTTTCAAGCTTCTCCTAAATTAAATTCACATTAGTGTTAACAGGACTCAATCCTGACTCACTTTTTTTTGTTGTTGTTGAATGTGAAGCGCTAATAAACAGGACCACTCCGGGGGCTGGCGACGCGTTCCCATGGAACGCCACAAAGGCGCTTCATTGTCTTTCCATATACAGTATGTAAAAAGGGGGAATACATGGAAAAATGACCTCACTACCTACACGGGAGGGCTGGCGGGCGCCCGGCGGGTGCCAGAACCCGCGCTGCAGCAAACAAACACAACACCAAATGAGAAGCATCCTGTGCCGCCGCCGATGACTATGAAAGGAAGCAGCCGGCTATGGGCTCCATCCCGCTCCGCTCCCCGAAGCAGCCTGGGAGGAAGGAGATGAGGGAGGGGGGAAAGAAGAAAGCCCTGAGTTATTTTCCAGCCCCCAGCTTCCAGGTACCTTCCAGGCATGGATGCGGTCACTTCCTGTGGTTCAAAGCAGCGGTGAGCAGGCCGGTTCTTGCCCAGCTGCGCTGCCGTGCTGGGGACAGCCACTGTCCCTCGCATCGTGGAGAAAAGTCACTTTTCTGCAGCAGAAATTCCCTTCTTTCCCCATGGCTCTCCTTGGTCTTTAAACTGAAGGAGGATCATTTTAGATTAGATACAAGAAGTCTTTAGAAAGGGCGGTGATGCAAAGGTGCAGGTTGCCTGGAGAAGCTGCAGATGCCCCGTTCCTGGAAGTGTCCAAGGTCAGGTTGGATTGGGCTTGGAGCAACGTGGTCTGATGGAAAGTGTCCCTGCCCATGGTACAGGGTTAGAACTTGATGACCCTTAAGGTCCTTTCTAACCCAACTCACTCTGTGATTTGTGCCCCAGGATGCTGCTGTGGGGCTACAGTAAGTACTAAAGGCTGCAATGGATGGTCATTCCCATCCATAACTGCACTAAGGATACACCATTTTGAAGCCAGAGCCACTGTGAAAGTCCCACCTCACTGGCCAGCCCTATCCCAGGTGACAGGGAAACAAAAGAGAAGGGAAAGGAGAGAGGAAAAAAACAACAGAGCAGATACCAGCAGGCAGAAGGACCTGTGCCAGACTCCAAAGGATGCCACCTCCTACCATCACTTGGTGTTCCACACAACCTTTTTCACTTAAACTCACTCTTTTGACATCAACTTTTTCAAGAAGTTTCCCAAACCAACCTGTTTGTGCTGGTAGAGACCGAGCAGTGGCTTGGGCAGGTGCCTCTCCACAGTGTCACTGCTGCAGCATCATGGTTTAGCCATGGCCAGGACAGGATTTGTCCCCCTCCAAACCCAAGGTTTGGTGAGACTGGTAGGCACAGGGGGTGATCCAGCTCCATCAGGAGGGCAGAGGGCTCAGCTGAACCTGGGAGAGGTGCAGGTACTTGGAAAGAGTGCTGACTTCTTGATGCGTTTTAACCATACCACTTATTTTACATATATTTTTAATAATTTTATATCTTGTTTTGTATCTTGTATATTAGTTCTACGTATATCTGTATTATTGTTATACATTAGATTTTATTTTTATATATTTGTATGCTTAATGTTTTTTATATTTTCAATATTTTATATGTTACTTTTATATATTTTTAACATACATATTATTTTTATCTTTCCCCTGTCCCCGTACAGCCACTGGGGCCAGGAAACCATCCCCCAGTGTTTTCTTTCACTGCATGCCAGTGGCTCAGGTGTGACGTGGGACTGGAAATGGCTGGAGCTGACATAGTTTGGGGATGATTTCACTGCCGTTATGGCTCAGGCTGGGGCTGTTACTGCACAACCCCTTCCGATTTTTATGACTTAATCTCTCCAAAGCTCGGGGCCGGATGGTTTTGGGCTGGGGAGAAGGAGCGAGGGGCTTTTAGCAGGTCGTTACAGCAGAAATATGGAGAAGGTACTTGACAGGTAAATGGAAAACGTGACAGCCCATCCTGCCGGCTTTCCCAGGATGCAGGGAGAGGGGGAGGCGATGCCAGGTCCTACTTGGGCTTTATGGGCAGGTGGCATCTTCTCTGTGTCCCTTGGGGGTGTGGGGCAGTGGATTCTACTCATGTGTGCAACTGTGTGTGCGTCCCATGTGCAAATCTGTACGTGTGCAAGCATTGGTGTGCATCAGTGTGAGCAGGTGTGCAAGCACCCATGTGTGCCTGCATCCCTGTGTGCATTATCCATGTGTGCAGGCATTTGTGTGTGCACATTCCAGGCATTTCCATGTGCCTGGATCTGGGTGGGAGTGTGTGCACGTGTGTAGCCACGTGTGTGCACCTCTGCACGTGTGTGCTGCCCCTTTTTGTGCATCATTTTTGTTGCCCCTTTGTGTGTCTGAGCCTGCACATGCATCCACAAGTTCTTCCATGTGTATTCATGCATGCATCTGTCTGTGGAGATGTCTGTGTACACACATGTAGGTGCATCCATGAGTGTGTGTGTGCATCCACGTGTGCATCTCCATGTGTGCATCCATCCATGTGCATGTGTGTTTGTCCATGTCCACATATCCATGTGCATATCCATGTGCACACCCCTGTGTGTGTGTGTTCTGCTGGAGGTTCACGGATCAGCTTTATAGACGTTCTGGATTTTTTACGGCGTTACGGAGCACTCGATGACATCACCCACCCAAATATTAAAACCTCATGTGCCAGCCAGCCCGGCCCAGCAGAGCTCAGCTCCAGGCTCGCCGTTCCCGAGGCTGAGGCTGCGGCACAGCCGGGGGCAAGCGGGATGCACAGGGTGGCAAGCGGCAGCTTCGGGGCAGCCCCAGCCATCCCAGCCCTGAGCTCACTGTTGGGGCAGGAACATCGACACAACAGCCTTGATGAGGTCATCCCAGCTGGGATGAAGAGGGAATTAAAGCCTCTTGGTCCATGTATTTCGGGAGCTCGGCAAGGGGGAATCTGTGGGAGAAGGAAGATGCTGCCTGTGCCAGTTCCCCACTGTGGCACCAGGCAGCTGCTCTAGACCAAATTATGGGAATTATATTTTTCCCCCCTCTTCCAGGAAAAAAAATTCATCAAAATCAAACCTGTTTGTGGGAAACAGCTTCAACATATTTCCTGACTCGAGAAAAAGTGCATTGGAAAAATAAAAAGTTTCCAGTTTTTTTAGACAGGAGGCAGAGCCTTTGGAGAGGTAACAGCACTCTGTGGTGGGAGGTTAACCGAAGGGAAAAGGTTGACATGCAAAGAAGGGTTTCAAATGTTCCCAGAACAACTTTTCTGGTCAAGCAGAAGCAAAGTTCCCAAGCCTTCCCCAACTTTCTTCTTTGCAGCTCAGTTTGGGAAAGGAAATGTTTGGAAATCTCAGTGCTCCTTGCAGACAGGAAAAGCCTCGTTTCCTCTGCACCATGCCCAGAGCTGCCGGGCAGCAGGAACACTCGGGTGAGGCTGGGTGCCCTCCCCAGCTCTGCTCCCAGCAGCAGGAATTCTCTGCAGGCAGGGGAGGGCAGCTGCCTGCAGGGAACAGGAGTTGGGGTATCATAAATGTTACAGGTTTTGCAAAAGAAAAGAAAATAAACCAGCAAGGAGTCGTTAATGCGCCCTGGGAATCTGCACAGCCTGAAACTCTTTAGCTTTTTTCTTGCTGCTAAGTTCAGCCTCTACATCCCTTGTAGATCTTTCATTGTGTCCCCCCCAGCTTCCAGCATTGCCCCATCAACCCTCACATTCCTTCCCCTGCCTTAGGGCCACCACAAGCCCCTGGCCCTCCAGATCCAGGCCCCACACCACGTGTGGCCCCAGAGTCCCATGGTGCTCTCCCAGCACCGTGCTGGGGTCCCTGTGAAGGAGGCAGGTTTGGCTTTCATTGTGTGAGACATAGGGGAGTTTGGGGGCTTCTTCTCCTCACTGGCTCTGAGCCCCACAATGTCTGTCAGAACCACTTTGTGCTTCTCTTCTGAGGTAGTCAACAATGCTGTGATGTACCTGGAGGCCAAAGGGTCGTGGAAGATTGTTCTCCAGAGGTCACCTAACCCAATCCAACACGACACAACCCAATACAACCCAATACAATCCAATACAACTGAGAGAGCACGACCTAACGCAACCCACCCAATCTACCCAACCCTACACAACTGAGCACGGCCTAACCCAACCCAAAATAACCCAACACAACCCAACCAAACTAACCCATCCTGACCAAACTCAATCCAGTGTAATGTATCCCAAGGACTCAATCAACCTATCCCAACATAACCCAACCAACTCACCTGAGCCTACCTAACCCAACACAACCCAACCAGCCTGACACAACTTCCTACACAAGTCCTAAAGCAGGTTCCCCCATCGCCTCCCGCGCAGCCAAGCTCAACCCTTCTGGGATGCTGCAGTGGTTTTTGTTGAAAGATCTCCCTCCTCCTGTGCTCGGCAGCCCAGGGGGGTTGTTCCCTTCAGGGAACTGAATCACATCCCCCCCCACCATCGTGGGAGCGTCACAGAGCGTCTGAACCTCGTCAGGAGAGTCAGGCCAGGCCGCGCGGGGCCGTTCTGGGAAGCCATCCAGCCATCCGCTGGAGAGAGGAGTCTGCCTAAAAATGCCTCTGCTGGCTCCTCTCCACACTCCGACCGTCCCATATGGAACAAATGTACATTTTCCATCAATTGTTTGTATTTTGCATTTAAAGAAAGAAGGGGGAGGGGAAAAAAAAGCCAGCAAGCAAGCGAGCTATACATATACTCGAAGCGTCGGTGACAGCAGATAGGCCCCATCGCAGAGAGGGAGAAACACTGGCCGGCGTTCAAGAGACTCAAACGTATGGTATGAAACAATAAATTTTAAGTGTGTTTTGACATATTTGGTGGTCTCTGCCTCATGCTTAATGAGCATTGGTCCACGTTGCGGGGGAACTACACAGCTCGGGTGGTTGGCAGGCTGTGCTGGGCGGGGGTCGGTGGCCAGCGAGGCCGGAGGCAGACGTTGAGGTGGTCTTGGCATGTGTGTCCCAAGGGAACAGGGCACAGGGATGTGACACCACACTGGCATGCTCGGAGGAGGGGATGCTGCCGGTACTGCAGTGCCTCAGGGGAACCAGCGGTGATGCCAACTTGCAGGAAGAAGCATAAAGAGGTAGAATTGGGTTGAATTTGGTCAGGAGGGGACACAAAACATGCTGGTGATGTCCCAGAACAGCATCCCTCACCTCCACACAGCTTGGGCAAGCTGTGCTCCCATCTCCAGGCTGGGTCCCAGTCAGGCAGCACTGCTTTGCCTGCAGGAAGACCGTGGGCTCCCACATCCCATCACCACGGGGAGAATGCCCAAAGAGATGGGCAAAGCGACAGGAGAAGGGAGTGCAGCCCTCCCACATCCCCCACCTCTGTGCCAGGCTGCCCGGCTCCCCCCGTCTGACAGGATTTGATCAGAAAGATGGACATGAAAGTGGAGTTTGGCTCTGGTTTCTCTCTCATTCAGAACATTCAAAAACTATTAACTGTGGTGGGGGTAAGCAGGCAGCTGGTTTTAATATCGTGCTCTTCCAATTGTGTTGGGTTTTTTTTTTCCTTGCTTTTCGCGAGCACTTTAAGTGACATGGTTACATGTATTTGATTAAAAAGCTGTAATTCAACGAGTGCATTTTCTTGTACTGTACAAAATGGCTTAAAGACACAGGATTTATTTACGGTGGTCTCCCAGTTTTCCAGCTCTGCCAAAAGACAAGATGACAGGGAAATCACAGGAGGGAGGACGGATAGCAGCAGAGGGGGACATGCAATCTCTCCTGGCTTTCCCAGTGCGGGGAGCATGACTGGATCATTTCCTCTCCTGTAAGGTCAGCCCACTGCCACCAGCCTGGTCCTTGGGGCCATCCACTGGTCCCAAAGGCACAAGTTCCTTTTGGTGCCCCAGGACTGGGTCTCAGCTTACAGGAGCTGGCAGAGGGGACAGATAGGAGGGGACAGCTTGATTTGTCCAAACTGGCCCCCGTGTTGCCTACAGCAAGATGCTGCAGGACACAGCTGGAGGCAGGAGGGGGAGATTTTTCCACCCATGCCCATCCCCTGCCCATGCAGTGATGCTGCCAGCACTGAGGAGCCTGTCCCAATCCGGCAGCTCTGTTTCCTAAGGAGGAAAAAGCCTTTATGAGATCCCAGCAAGGAGCCACAGCCTGATGCTGCTGAGAACCCTGGATCATCTCCCATTAACCCCAACATCTCCCATCGCACAGCCACAGACTGGAGCCATGCTCACCCACACCTTTTTGGCTTCTCTGCTTCCAAAGTGATGGATTTCAACCCAAAAAGCAGGCATGGAGATAAATAAAGAGCATGGGGCTGCTCTTCACCCCCTCAAGCATCAAAATTACCCTGTCCTCCCACTCTGCTGGCCACGAGGGGCTGTGGTATGGTCCCTGCACTCCGTCACATCCCTGGGCTCGTTACATTCCTCTGGCCTGGAAAGCAGGCGTGTGCCTGTGCGTGCGCATGCAATGCTGACCCCACAAAGCCACTCCACCCAGCACAGCTTCACCTTTCTCACCCAGACGCATAAAAAAATTTGTAATAAAAATAAACCCAGCAATGCTTGCACCTCACCTGCCTCAAAGGCCCCGATGTGCAGCCATGGGGACATGGACACCAACCCCAGCACCACTCGGGACCACCCTGGGAATTCCCAGCCTCCCCCAGCCCTGCGTGGGGGGCCGGAGCCTGCCTGGCTGCTGGCCATGCCGAGCCAGGCCATGTCTCTTCCTCAGCTCGCTCCTGCCCAGGGATCACCTGCAGTTCAGTTGATTTATGAACGGAGAATTTTTCGAGCTCTGTTTCCTTTTCATTGTTGTTTCAGTTGCTGCGCTCGCTTCCGCTCGCCTTTGAATAACTCCTGCCATGCTGCGAGCGGTGAGAAAGGCACCGAGTAAACACTCACACTCTGCCCAGGACCGGGGGGCAGGAGCCCCGAAAACAGGGGGACACAGGGCTGCTCACTGGCTGGTCCTACCTGTGGCAGGAGACTGCTGGGCTCCGAGTGAGCAGAGCCCCGAAGTGGATCCTTCTTTTCTCACAGCTGCAGTTTGGGATGGAGGAGCCACATCCTAACCCCCTGTTCCGAGACACAGCTCCTGGGAGGTGGCAGTCCCATGGGGATGCTGCTCTCCCGTGCTGCGGCTGCGGAGGAGAGGGTTGTGGTGGGTGGTTTGACTGGAGAGATCCTAAAATGCAACTCGCGGGGGGGCGATTCATTGCCCCATCGAGGGCAAGGTCCCCCCACCCAGAGCTGTGCTCCACCCGGCTTCATTCCTGTCCTCATGCTCAGCTGGAGCAGGGGCTCCCACTGCGGCACAGAGACGACGCTCTCTAGGGAGCTTGGGTTGATTTACAGCAAAGCCCTTGAAGGGGAAAAAAAAAAAAAAAAAAAAACCATGAAAGGAAAGAAAAGAAACCCCATCCGCAATCTCAGCTCAGCCCAGGACCCACGTCCCCGCTGCTGCCACCTGCCATCCGCCTTCCCCCTCCCTCCCAGCCCCATCCCGGGCCACCGAGGAACCCCCATCCCGGGCGACGGGCAGCTGCCCGTCCCGACCTGCGCCCATTGTCCTGCCTTTCCTCCCCGCGCCCCTCAGCCCCCCGCCGCCGCCCCGGGGCCGGGGGGAAAACAGGAAGCGCTCCCCAGCACGCTGCTGCGGAAATGAGACAAGCGGGCTGGAGCGGCGGCGAGGACGGCGGGAGGAAGCGGACGGGATATTTGGAACTGACGGCGAATTCTTGGGCTTATCTCTGCGCCGCAGAGGCCCAGGAGTCCTTACAAAACAGCGCCCAGCTGGAGCGAGGCCCGAGGCTGGGGACGCGTCCTCGTCCCCAGCGCCACCCCTGGTACCCGGCTCGGCGGCGGGATGCTGGTGGCAGGGAGGGGACACCCATCCAGTGTGGTGGGTGGCACCTGCGTGCCATCAGTGGTCACGGAAGGGACCTGACGCCTTGCTGCAGGGTGGGGATGGGCGGCCCCCAGGCTGAATAGTGCCCAGGTTGCATGTCCCACCGTTCAGCAGGAATTTGAGGGTGAGGGACCACAGCATCCCTAAAGCCTGTCCAAAACCCCCACTGTTTTATGAGTCTCTAGGCACGAGTTCCCCCTTTCCCATGGGAAACTGTTCCCTGTCCTGCCCACAGTCTGCATTGGGACACTTTCAGCCCATCACCTTCCCTTGCACACCCGCAAGCACCAGAGGCAGAGCTGGGATGTGGATGCTGGTCTCCTGCATGCCCTGCCTTCCCCGCCCACGAAGGGTTACAGCCAGCCTGGATTGCTCCGATCTCGCCCTTACATCTGCTGCTGGCCTTTTTGGTGGGTTTGAATTATTTTTCATAACAATGCTGTGATACTTTATATTCGGCACACCCCAGCTGGGGAATAGAAAGCGGATCCAGGCTGGGAGAACCCGACCCAAAGGCAAAGGTCTCTACAGTGCTTCCTAAAAGCTGGAAGCTGCCCGCTGCCGGCATGGGAGAGGGGACTGGGTGGTGGCATCACCCAGGGCTCCCCAGCTGGGCTTTGCTGGGGTCAGTCCCTCGTTTGCTGAGTGGTGCTGAAAATTAGGCAGGAGCCCTACAGCGGGCAGGGGAAGGCAGCTGGAGCACCCCAGGGGCAGCGCTGGGAGCGGCTCGAGGTGGGTATCACCTTGTTGGAATGTCCCTGACCTGATGGGGACCCCTGGCCGGGGGCACCCAGTGCGGTGGCTGCGAGGAGGCACCTCTGGAGCCGGAGAGCGCTGGCGGTGGGGCGATGCCTGCGGACGGGACCGAGGAGGGCTGCCGCTGCCAGTGGAGCCAAATTTGGTGGCTGGGGGGGGCCAGGGTGTGACCCTGGCAGAGGCTGAGACTCCTCCTCTGCGGGGAGGAGGACAAAGGATGGAAGCGGCTGCCCCGTTGCAACACATCCCCGGCGAGCACAATGGAAATGCCATCCTCCGTCTTGTGAAACAGGAACCTCATATGATCTCGCTGAAGGCTTGGGGACACTCTTGTAGGTCTGAGCGTGACGCTCCCCGGGCTCCTTTCTCTACCCGCAGGGGGACAGGGAGAGTGGGAAGTCACCCAGAGCATCCCTGCCCTGGTGAGGACCGAATTGCCACCACTGTCGGCTGTGGCACGCTGGACCCGCTGGCAGAAGGAAGGTGATGCCCTGCCACCCATCCTGCGGCCAAAACACTCCCAGGTTCCCCTCCAGCCCCACCTAAACGCCGTCCTGTGGCTCCCCCACAGCCCTGCTGAGCATCCCCCTCCCGCCCTCCTCGAGAACTCCTGAATAAACTTCGTTGTCCCTTTATGTTCTTGACCCCAGATTTAATTAGACCCCCGTTTCCTGCCTATATGAAAAATCACTTCCCCGAGCAGGTGGCTGCGATACCGCGGGGGCAATTGTTGTTTTCTTTGGGGCGGGGGGAAGGTGGTAAATGGGGGGAAGAGTTTGTTGTTTATTTTTATATTTACAAAGCGCAGCTTTTTCCTGGTGCCGGGCATCGGAAGAGTGGCCGGATGTGACCTTCATCCATCTCCTCCTCGCTCACACAATACGGCCGCGAGCGCCTCGGGCCGCCGCCGGCTTTGTCCCCCCGCGGCCGGCGGGCACCTCCCGAGCCGCCCCGCCGGCACCTGGCGCCCGCCGGCACCCGGCACCGCTGCCCCCCAGCTGGGCCCCGCCGCTCACACTGGGAGAAAAAGGAAAATAGAAAAAAAAAAAATCAGAAAAAAAATATACTAGCAAGGTTGCCGGTTTCCTCTCTGGAAAACAAGCTGGAGCTGAGCAGGACAGCAGCGTGGGAAGGAGGGAGAGAGGGGTCCCGTTGAGTCCCTCGGGAGCCTCCCCTTCTTAGGGAGTGGCCCGGGCACGCTGCCTCCTCCTTCTCTCCGTGTGAGGGGCAAAGCAGCCTTTTTCAACAAGGCCTGGGGCAAGTGAGCCCTGTTCTCCCGTGCATGGCTCAAAACACACCTTTGGCCCCATCCCGATGCAGTCCTGGCATAATCCGGGGCAGCGGGCAAGGAGGGGATGCAGAAAACATCTGTTTCCCTCACCCTGACGTCGTGGGGAGCACCCAGCAGAGCCCAGAGCCCACCCAAATCCCAGCAGAGACTCGCAGAACAGGTGCTGCTCTGACCCCATCCCTTGGAGCATCCCGATCCTTTCAGGGGCTGCAGCTGCCGGGGTCGCTGTGGTGGGCGGCTCAGCAGAGCCAGCCTAGGTGTGGAGCTGGCAGTGTCCGGCCTCCCTGTGCCCGGAGTGGCATGGATGAGGGCGTGATGGAATGAGCTCTCCTTGTCCTCCTCCTTCCCAGGAAGCACTACGATTCCACAGCCTCTTGGTCTGGAGAGGGACACGCTCCGACCTGAGCCCCATCCATCTGTGCAGAGCAGCCTCGGTGGTGATGAAGCTGCAGGGACAAACATCTGATGTGACCCCCCCAAACCAGTGCTGGCACCCACCAGTGGCACTTGCTGGTGGCATCACTGCCCCAACAGAGAGGATTTGCTGCAACATTTTATGGTCACAAAGGGTCACCATAGAGCAGCTTCCCCAGATTCTACTCAGAGCTGCCTAAGACCACAGGCCTGCACTGTCCAGGGGGCTTGAACAGGGGCTGGCACAGCCTATGGGACCCCCTGGAATCCTCAAGCACTGCAGCAGCAAAGCCAAACACTTCCAGCTGGCATGGGGCTGGCATGTCCCAACCCCCTGGTCACAGCCCGGATCCTGGAGCAGGGGTGGTGCCAGAGCAAGGCACGGCACAGCATGGCACAGCATGGAATTGTGTGGCACAGCATGGTATGGCACCACACAGCACAGTATGGAGTGGTATGGCATGGCACAGCATGGCACAGCATGGCACATCATCAGGGCTACCCTTGCTCTCACAGAAACGCCACCCAGAGACACCAGCACCTCAAGGCCACTTTAATCTCACCCCAGCCAAGCATCCAGCGGCAGAGAAGGACAAAAATTAATTTATTTTTAATTCCCCAGCATCATCCATCCCACAAGCTGCTCAGTCCCCAACCTGCTCAGGACCCCAGGCAGGAGCAGGTGCAGCCTCAACGGGGTACAGCACCCATCAGCTCAGTGCAAACCACCCCAGAATCCACAGGACCCCCCAGCCCTGCCCAGAGACCCCTTGCAGGTCTGCTGGGCAGTGGGTGCCCACCTGGGCACAGGGCTGGGCACGCTCAGGCCAGCGCTGGCCAGCACAGTTGGTTATCCTCACATTTGGCATCAGTCGCTTCCATTGGGCTCCATAGGGGAGGGAGAGAGAAAAGGAAAACTCAGCTCAGGGCGATTTAATAAGTTCAGTGTTACGAGCTGGGGAAAAGCTGTGGAACACACAAGTGGTAACGCAGGCTTAATCTTTCCTTTAGTCTTGGGAATTATGTTTTCATTAATCCTAATTTTTCCAGATGTTTCACTCCTTATACCATGCTCTTCAAAGCCTCTGTGGCTGCAAATTCTAATGAAGCCATGAGAACATTTTAAAGAGAAAGATTCAAAGCTTAAATTGCTTCCTTTTTTTTTTTTTTTTCTTTTTCTTGGGTTTCTCTTTTTTTTTTTTTTTCTTTTTTTTTTTTCCCTCCCTCTTTTCCCCCCGGTTGGGCTGTCGGGGAGTTCATGTGTGTGCGGTCCCAGCGCCTCCACATGTTGTGTTACACAATGTGCTAACAAGATGGAGAAGGCCACTCGGACCGCGTGATGCCGGGGTGACGTCTGCTCGGCTTTGTGTCCCCCCCACCCGGCAGGACCCGGCTGCGAGGGGCTGGGGAGGAGGGGGCTGGCCCCCTGCCCGCCGCCTGACAGCCGGCACCGGGGCTCGCGGGGTCACAGATGGTCCGGAGCTCTGAAAACATTCCCGGTGATCACTCCCCGCTCGTTAAGGTAGCAGGAGGGCGGTTGTGTAGGACCTACGGAGGGGATGGAACTGAGTCATAGCTGCGCAGGTAGCCCGGCTTTCTGGCAGGGTCATTAGGGAATGGGGAATTTTGGGGTGCTGCAGGCTGGAGGGAGCAGCCGGTTGAAGAGTGATGCCAGGGTTGGGGGTGTTGTCAGCAGTCTCTTCCCATCACACGGTGCTGCCCTGCAGGGATGAATCTGGAGCTCCTGCTCCCTCCCATCCAGCAGCGGGTCCCCAGCACCCACCTGGGGGCCAGCGCATCACCACTGGGTGATGGGAGCACCCAGCCACTCCATTGCTGCAGCAGCATTCCCAAACCTTGCTCCCCTTCAGGTTTCTCTCTCCATCCATCCATCCCCAGCCCGGCACGGCTGCAGAATCCGGCCGCCAGTGCCCGGTATCCCCTCCTCACCGGGAGCCCTCGTCTGACGCAGGAGGTCAGGCAGGATGATCACAACAATCCTCCCGGTCTCCAGCACTCAGGATTCAGATCCATGTACTTATATGGCCTGCAGAACGCGGTGGGAGCATGACCAACGTCTGGAAATCCAGATATGACTAGATCCCTTCATTAGTAATTTCTTGTACATGACTTTCTAGACCATGGGGATTTGTTAAATTTGCAGGAGTGTTTCTCACAGTGCCATGGACTGGCTGCTGCCAGCATATATTGGCTCGGATCTGTCAGATCCTGTTGCCTTATATGACCCTCGGTTAATTCAGCTTTTCTTTGTATCCAGCCCTCAGCGGGGAACTCCTCCAGCAGTCCCAGCATGGATCCTGCTAAAATGGTTCCCCAGTCCTCCTGCCATAAAACAACTGCCCTCCCCAGTGAAAGGGGGATGTGGGGGGTGGAATTCAATGCTCCCCTCCCTTCCCGCTGCCCAGGCCCTCGCCAGATGCTTCCTCCATCCCTTCTCCTTTGGTGCCAAGAAAAAACTCGGTGTGCCTGGAAAATGTTTCTGGAGAGATTGGACCTTCTCCCCACAGGGACCGTGGCATCCTGATGGTGCACCCTGCACTGTGGGGTTAATCATTCACTGCCTTCAGGGGTGCTCGAGGGCTGGGAGGGACTTTCACCTTCCAGGCGACCTCTTGGAATTTCAACCTTCTTTTATGAGTGCCATAAAGGTTATTTTTTAATCTGCATCCCAGTGGGGTTTCCCCCCTCTCAGCTGTGGGGTCTTCAGTCTGGGGAGCACTTGGGCATCACTGCTTTTTGTGCCTCATCTGGTTTGGGAAGTGGAAAGGCTCACAGGATGGCCTTTTCCAAAGGGAAGGAGATGGTGGTACCCAACAGCTCATCAAAGGAATGTGGTACTGGTTGGCTCCATGGATGTGGCAGAGCTGAGGGTGCTGCTGGCAGGGATGTGAGGGACTGTGGGTCACAGGGAATCCCAGGAGCCCAGAGAAACATCCCAAATCCCCAAGTGCCACCAGAGCAAGATTTCCAGGTGGAAAAAGATCATGTGTCCAGGGACATCCTGCTGAGCCTGCAACTCCTTCTTGCCCACTGACCGAGCCCGGCCACCCCCTCAAACACCCCATCCCCAAGCACCGAGTCTGGCAGCCCAGCCCTGCACAGGAACTTCCCTGTGTGTCCCCCCAGCGTCTCCTGACCCTGCAGAGTCCAGCAAGGGACCCCAGGCTCCTGGTGCCCCACACTTCTGCCCCTTGCCAGAGATGATGGCCAGATCCAAGAGAGCATTTACATCCCAAATCTCACAATGTGCTGCTTGTCCTCTCCAGCAGATCTGGCAGTGTTGGGATGCTCCAGAAGGATGCATCCCTCCAGCATCTTCCTCCTCCTTGCAGAAGGCACTGTGCCATAACCTTGAAATCTTCCAAGCATTCTGTTTCTTAAAAGACCTCTTCCATAGCTTTTCTCTTCAGCATTTGATTTAACTTCACCTTTAAAAAGCCCCAGACCAAAGTGGGAAGAGGCAGGCTGAGATGCTGTGAGGAGCAGGAGAGGAGCAAATGGGCAGCACCCACCTCAGCCACACTGAGAGGAGCCTAAACCCAGCTGATCCAGAGCCAAAACGCTTCCTCAGCTCCATAAGAGCAGCCCAGCTCCTCCATCCCAGGAGCACAACCTGCTACAAGCATCTTCCTGGGCTTGTATCTCACCCACAGTCAACCAAAGAAGTTTCACTGCACCAGGCTGGCTCCATGAAATCCCCTTGATGGGCTGGCATGGTGTGGGAAAGGTCACAGGTGAGGGGTTGGGGGTTGAAATCCCTTTGTTTGCTTTTTTTATACGAACAAGGGGTGCAGGAGACTTTGCCTGGGTCCCTTTGTCCCTCATGTCACTGCCTGGTGGAGCTGGGAGCCAGCAATGGCCATGGGAGGCAGATCGGGCTGTGCCCCTGTGAGGGCAGAAGCAGGAGAAATAGGAGCATCCTGCCTCCCCATCCCATCCCATCCCATCCCATCCCATCCCATCCCATCCCATCCCATCCCATGCCCAGCCACCCGGGGGATACCAGAGAGAGCAGAATGGCACTGTGAGGACCCCAGCCGTACATTTCCTGGGGTGAGGGATCCCCATAGGAGCATCCATTGCCATTAGCATCACCAGCCGTGCAGCAGGGACATGTCAGGAGCAGACAAAGCATCCCAGCTCCCATCCCAAAACCCCCATTGCTCCCACCACCCCTCTGCTGCTGTTGGCCATGGTTTGGGTGCAACACAACCCCTCCTCACCCATCAAAGGCACTGCCTTCAAAGTACCACTTCCTCCTCTCTGTTGCCCCCATTTCCAGCATCTCTGGGTTGAAAAATGGCCGGGGAGGGTTTGGCAGAGGAGCCTCACACAGATTATTCAACAATTGTTTCCCATTTTGCGCCCTCGCCTGCCTCATCCTCCAGTAACAATGACGAAGAGCGGCGCAGAGCCAGCGCCCGCGGCAGGGGTGTTGAGATCAGGGACAGCACAAAAATATCTCCTCTCTGGAACAAATATTTACCAACCCTTCTGCCTTTTGTTCTTGTGGTTCTCATATATTTTTTTTTAATTTTTTTTTCCAGACATTCACTGGCAAAATGTCACACTAAGCAGCAACCCAGAAACTTCGGGGTAGCTGCTTGGCTGCTCTGGGCTTTGTTTTTCTCGCGCGCTAATTGTTAATGAATTTCCAGCCATTTAAGCCAATGCAAACCTGTGAGAAAATGATCTTTTCAACCCTGACTTTGGAGCTTTATGATGCTTCTTGAAATCCAAGTGGTGGATGAGGAAAACGTGCATCATCCAGCAGAATGGGGTGGTGGCAGTGCCAGAGCCAACCTGGAGAGGGATGTGGAAGAGCCAGACCAGGAGCTGGGGTTGTTTGAGCTGCCAGCATCACTTCAGGGTTGCAGCAGGGAGGTTCCTGTTCCTGGATGGGGATAAGTTAAATGGGGGTGAGTGCCATGGTACCCCCATCCCTGGCCAGCTCCTCACCAAACTCCTTCTCCCTTGTCTGCCCCACCTCAGGTTTTCCTTGTTTCCCTTCAAAATCATAATGCCCCTCACGTCCACTTTTATGGTGGCCAAACAAGAACATGTGGCTATTTTATGGGTGTTGTGTTTAAAGAAGGGAGGGGCAAACCCCTCCTCTTCTGGCACATAAACTTAGATCTTTGGTTAAAAGTTAACCATGGCCATAAAACCTCTGATGTAGGAGCAAGCAGAGCTCACCCCAGAAGAGCTGCTAGGCTGTCATTTCACGCCAGTGCCCTGCTGACCACTGACCACCATTGCCTCCTGTCCACTCCAGGATGGCCGTACCACCCTCCACCCATCCCCGTCGCCTCCTGCCCCTCTTCCTGGGGCTTTTTCAGGGTGCCCTGCTCCTCTTCTTTGCCCTCTTTGTCACCTATGATGAGGCTTCAGCGCAGGTGGAGGATACCAACTTGGTGGCCAACCAGGTCTACAGCACCTTCCCCTTCTTCCAGGACATCCAGGTGATGCTGGTGGTGGGGCTGGGACTCCTGCTGACCTTCCTGCCCCGCTACGGGTTCAGTGCCCTCACCCACAACTTCCTCCTGCTCAACTTCTCCATGCAGTGGGCACTGGTGCTGCAGGGCCTGCTCCACCACTTCCACCATGGCCAGATCCACCTCGACCTCCACAAACTCCTCATCTCTGAGTTTGCTGCTGTGACAGTGCTCATCTCTGTGGGGGCCATCCTGGGGAGGGCCAGCCCCTGCCAGCTGCTCGTCATGGCCACCTGTGAAATCCCCGTCTACCTCGCCAGTGAGTGGGTCATTGTCACCCGTCTGGGCGTTCTGGATGTGGGTGGCACCATCACGATCCATGTCTTCTCCTGCTATTTTGGCCTCGGTGTGTCCAAGGCTCTGTTCAGGGCAATGCAGCAGCCACTGCACTCCAAGGAGACCCCAACACCCCGCTCTGACCTCATGTCCCTGGTGGGGACCCTCATCCTCTGGGTTTTCTGGCCCAGCTTTGTGGCTGTCCTCTGCCAACCGGGCAGTGCCCAGCACCGCGCCATCCTGAACACCCTCCTGGCCATGAGTGCCAGCGCCATAACCACTGTGGTGGCCTCCAGCCTGCTGGAGAGGGACGGCAAGCTCAGCCCCAGCCACCTGCAGAACGGTAGCCTGGCTGGCGGGGTGGCCATCGGCGTGGTGGCCGACATGTCCATGCCACCAGTGGCCGCTCTTGCCCTCGGCAGCCTCTCGGCCGGGGTGTGCATCCTCGGTTTCAGGTTCCTCACCCCGCTTCTGGGGAGGAAGCTCGCATTCCACGACCAGTGCGGCATCCACAACCTCCACGGTTTGCCCGGCATCCTCGGGGCCGCAGCCAGCGTCGTGGCCGTCCTGGCGGCATCCAAGGACACCTCCGGGTCCCACTCCTTCCAGCTGTCCCCCGTTGGGGGCAATGGCAGCGAGGTGGTGGAGGGACAGTGGTGGGGCCGCGGAGGGGGCGGGCAGGCGCTGCGCCAGGCAGCGGGGCTGGCAGTGGCCGTCGGTGCCTCGCTGCTCGCCGGGCTGCTCACCGGTGCCGCCCTCCGGCTGCCCTGCCTGGCCCGGCTGCCCGAGCGGCTCTGCTTCGATGACGCGCTATATTTCAAGATCCAGGATCAGGCTGAGAGCCCGGGGCCAGACAGCAGCGCTGAGGAAGGAGCCCTGGCTCTGAAGGAGCAGGTTTAGGCAGTGGCGTGCATGCAGCTGCAGGGAGGGCCAGGCAGTGTCACCGGCAGGATCAGCAGGCAGGAGATGTTACCTGCACTCACTCCTGCCCTAGGCCTGGCTCTGGCTGTTGAGGATGCCAGCAAAGTTGGGTCAGTACCACAGAACTGGACTCCTCTCCGTCCTCCCACCCTGCAGCTGCAAACCTCCTCATGCATCCCAATGTCTCACAGCCTCCGTTCATTCCCAGCAGCAAAAAAAACAACCTCAGGATGTCTCCCCCGGAAGGGTTAATAGCCCCCGATGAACCCAGACGGCAGCTCTACAGGGCACTGGCTCTGGCTGCTTTGCTCTCAGCGAGCAGCATCATCCTCAGTGTCCACCTCGACCCTCAGCTCCAGATTCCATTGCCCACAATGGGCAGCACCTGGAGGGGGCTGCCAGCTCAGGCCACAACTACAGGAAAAGAACACAGCATCCACTGCTCAGAGTGTGCAACTGCAGCAGCAGGGAGATGGCCTCAAGCAAAGGACTTTACTGGAACTTGACAACCTGAGCTGGGCAATTCACCCTTCAGGAGAGTTTGTAAAGGGAAGCCCCAGGTCTTTTTACCACTGGTGCAGCAATGAGGATGAGGCCCAAGCACGGCAAGGAGCCTCGGAGAGAGAGCCAGGTTGCAGGAGGCACCCGCAGCCCACAGCACCCTCATCCCACCCCGAAGCTGGAGCTGGGAAAGCTGCGCCAGCATCCCAGGAAGAGCAGTGGCCCCATCCCATCCCACCACGGGCAGCGAGCCGCTTCCACCCTGCGGAGGACAAAGCCTGCGGTCCATGGCTGGCATGCGGCAGGCTGGGAGCGCGGGGCCGCATCCTGCCCGGAGAGAGAGGGCTGTGATTCACATCCCCCCTGCCATGAATCACCGCTGCCCCTGCGCCCCCTCGGATCCCGCTGCTGCCGAGACAATGCGGGCGATGCTCGCGGGCTCCCGAGGGGGTCGAGGCCACCGAGCCCCGCAGCGCTGGCTGCAGGAGTGGGGGGCTGTCGGCGCGGTTGGGGGTCCCCAACCCTGAGCGGGTGGGAGAGTGGCTGGATCCCTTCCACCCGGTGCAGCCCCAGGCGGAGCCAACACCAAGAGGGAGAGAGGCTGGGGAATTCGCCCTCCAATAATCACAAACAGGCTTGGAGGCCCGGGCGTGTTTGGTTAATTGTTAGAATAAAATATTGCCGAGCTCTGACAAAGAAATCCTGCCCCGCAGCCCGGCGCGGCCGAACAATGGGCCCCGGCGCAGGATGCTGCGGGCCGAGCAGTGGGGCCAGGGGCCACGGGGGCGGGAGCCAGCTTGGTTCCCCCTTCCTCAGCCGAGCCCCAGAAGCCCCTCAGCTTCTTGGCAGCTCGGTGTGGATGTGCCCCGTGACAGTGTGGAGCCATCGGAGCGCGGACCGGCCGGGCCCCGCACCACTGCTGGCTGAGGGCACCCTCGGAGCCGGCAGCCGCCCGGGGAGCCGCGATGCCATCGGGGCCGGGTCGGTAACACCCAGCGCCCGTGAGAGCCGGCGGTCCCGCCGAGCCCGGCATCCCAGGCTCGGTGGCTGCCCCCTTTTCGAGGCTCCAATGCCAGCTCCGGCACGGGGAGGACGGGGCACGGAGACAGCGGCACCAGGAGCTGCAGCCACCCTGCCGGGACGCAGCCGTGCAGAGGAGCCGCAGACATAGGCGTCTGCACACCTGGAATCACACACGCGTGTGTGCACAGCCCTACACACACTCAGAACACCCCAGGCATGTGCCCAGACACACAGGTACACACTCACACATGTACACACACATGTGATGCACGGACACACATGCACAGACACATCCATGCCCACACATCCCAGCACTCACTCACACCCACATGCAGGCACAGCCCCGAGGCTGCGAAGCTCTTGCAGTCGGAGACAGTGGAGCAGGCAGAGCCACTTTCCAGCATCTCCCAGCCCTCCCCAGCGAGGATGAGGACGCAGGCTCCCACTGAGCAGCCCGCGGCACCCAGTAGGGGAGCAAGCGATGAGGGCGCAGGAAGGGAGCACACCCGGAGCTGGGCCTGGGCACACCCCGCCTCCCGGCTGGCATGTCCTGGCACGGGCACCCCGGCACGCCGCGGCACAATCTGGTCGGCAGATGCTCCAAAACCAGCAAGAGGCCCAAGAAATGATGGGGGTTCAGCGCTTTCCCGCTGCCCAGAGGGGCTCGGGCGCCCTGTGACCCATGGCCAGGGGTGCTGGGACCCACCTGGGTCGTGGCTCGGCTCCATCAGCCCCAGTCCCGGCCATCCCTCTTCCCTGGGACCCGCTGTTCTGCCTCTGGGTGTGCTGCCCAGCGCTCCCCGCTCCTCCAAACCAGTCTCTCTCCAAAGGATGGAGCAGTCAGATATTTCGCAGAGCCTCCAGCGTTTATCACACTGTAAATCTGGGCTTTCAGCAGCTTCATGAAGCTGCGGGGAGATGGGAGAGAACAAAATGCTGCTCTGCTCCATCAGACACAGCCTGCGTGTGCCAGGACTGCCAGGGGTTGGGCCCCCAGCCCCGCTGCAAAGGGAGTGAGGATTGAAGCAGGGGTCTTACGTGGGCAAGGGTCCCCTGGAGCCAAGGGGACTGCTGGCACCCCGAGATAGTGATGGCTTGGGGACAGCTGCATTTCAGTGGGACAGTGGTGGTGAGGAGGGCTGAAATGTGCCTCTGTGGAACCACAGCAGCCCCTGTTCCCCAGAATGGTCCCCAGGCATGGTCCCCCAGTGTGGATCCCTGGCAAAGCTCCCCAGGAGCAGTCCCTGGGCACGGTACCCCAGTGTAGATCTGCAGCACAGCACCTGGGCATTGCACCCCTCTATGGGCCCCAGGCACTGTCCCCCAGACCACTGCCCCGCATGCTGGGTTCTGCTGCTCCCTCCGGGCTCAGCCCCAAGCTGGGCTGGGATGCAGCCCACTGGTCCTGGCAAGGAGCACCAGCCCCCATCCTCACCCATATCCCTGTCCCCGCAGCCCCTCCACCAACCCCCATCTCCCAGCAGGACCCTGCTGTGATTGCAAAACAAGCGGGGAGGGGAGGAAGCCGAGATTGTGCTGCTCACACAGCGCTCGGATGCATCTGGCAAAGCGACGCCAGCGGCACAGGGCACAAGGCGGGGGTGTGGGCATGGCCAGGAGCCTCCAACCCCTGCACCCCTTCAGCTCTAACCCTCGTGTGCAGCCTTTGCCACGTCTCTGCAGCCGCAGTGTGCAGGGGCTTGCACAAGGGCACGCAGGGACCCCGGGCGAGGCGGGGGCTGGCCGGGCACTGAGCTGCTGCCAAGTGCCTGGCACAGCACAGGGGCACCGGGGGGGCCATGGCAGCAGCTGGAGCCACATCAGAGCGGCCCCCCCAGAGCAGCCGGGAGCGTGCGGTGCTGCCCTCGAAGGAAATGCGCTCACTCCCATGTGCTGCACACTTGGGTTCGCCTCGCTGCTATTTTTATTTGACTTTTCAGGGCCTGTTTCCTTTTTCCGGCTGTTTTTGCTGTGATTCCACCATCACTTCGACCTCGTTTTCCCCCCTCCCTCCCTATTGCTTCTTCCTTTACTCTTTCCTTCCTTTCCATGCATTCATTCCCACTGCTGCACCAGGTTCCCAGCTAGGCAGCAGCTGCCTGCGAGGGAAGGGTAGTAAAGGGAGGTGGTTTTTGCTCTGGTTTATCTAGGAAAGTGCTGACGGGTCACTGGAAGAGGGGACTTTGCTCCAGCCTTGATAAAGAAAAAGGCTGTGAGTCACCCTGTCCCAAGCCACCATCCTGATTCTGTTGGTGCAGGAGCTATCAGGTCTGGCCACGGCCCCAGCCTCATCCATGGGATATCAAGCATCAATAAAGCTATTCTGGGATGCCAGCAGGCTGTGTAGGGACGGTGATTGGGATAAGAGAGGAGGAATAAGAAAAACCTGGGAACTAAACCAGTGGAAAACCTCTTGTGGAGGCAGCAGAAAGGGCAGTGCTCGCTCCCAATGAGGAGGATGGAGCTGAGAGGAAGAAGCCCAGGCACTATGGGGCCAGCCGGGAAGGAGCATGGCACTGGGGGCATTGGGGGGTGCTGAGCTGGGGCTCCCTGGAAGGCTCCTGGCACCAGCCTGCCCCGTGCCAGGCAGACAGCATCTTCCAGGGACCCTACAAGAGCAGCATTCCCAGGCTGCACTCCCCTGCTCTCACCCCAAACAGAGTCCCACCAAATCAAGGGGTCCTGCCTGCACCATGCTAGACCCGGGCACTCCGATGTGCCCAGGGCAGGGAGGGCTCTCTCCCACCCACCCTGGCTATATGGCCCTTCCAGCTCAGATCCCACAGGCAGGGGGTGGGCAACGACCCCTGAGCATTCCCTGATTTCCCCTCCCTGAATCCCCCCTGCCCAGCTGGATGTCTGAACCGCACAGAACCCCCCAGGGAAAGCCGCCCCCCATCTCCTCCAGGGCACAGGGGTCTGTGTCCCACTCACCGGCAGCGCTCACTTGCCCCCCTGGCCACAGCCCTGCCCGGACTGGGGGCGGTGGCCGAGGCTCAGGGGGGACGAGGGCCGGCGATGCTGGTGTGGCCATGGGAACAGCCGGCGTGGGCAGTGCCCGGCTCCGCTCGGCACTCACAGCCCGCTGCTGCCATCTCGTGTCCTCCACAGCCATCCCCGCGCAGGGCTGGCCCCACTCAGAGCCGGGACAGCTTCCACACGGGTGGAGACGGGCTGGGGAAACTGAGGTAGGGCCACAATGCGGGCCCTCCTGGCTGTTGCTCCAGGGGAAAAGGCCTCTCAAGAAAGCAGCTCCTGTCTTCCATTGCCCACATACCAGTGGTGCAGGTCCAGTGAGCAGAGGCAGGATGCCATGGTGCCCATACTGCTGTGGGCTCCTGCCTGGCCTTCCATGGGCCCAGCGCCATTTCCCGACCCTGCACTGTGCCAGCTCTATCCACAGGAGCCCCTGGATCACCAGATAAAGCATCCAAAGTACTTCCAGGGAAGGAGAGGTTTTATTTACGGCTTCCCAGAGGCTGTTTGCCACCCAACAGAGCAGTGGAGGCCACAGACAGGGTGCTGGCAGGGCACAATGACAAAGGAGGATGTCCTTCACCTCACCCCACACCCCACCATTCCCTCCCTGCTGGGGCACCCCACAGTGCTGTCCATCACGGAGACTGAGCCTTGGCCTTGAGCCCCTGCACCTGCCTGGGATTTTAGGATATTGGAACTCCCCAGGCTTCCCCACATGCCCAGTGATGCACCCTGACTTCCCTGTCCACTGTAAGTGCCCGGCTGCTCTGCATATCCCAGCAGTGCCTCAGTGACATCTGCCCCCATCCACAGCCCAAACACCCTCAGAGCCTTGCAGATGCACTGTGGTCCCACTTCCAGCAGAGCCCCCAGAGCCATGGCCCCACCTGTCCTCTTTCTGCTCCAAAACACACCCATTGTCCCCAAAAGAGCAGCAGGTGTTGCAGGGCCCAAAGCAAGGCAGAATCCACACCTCACTTTCTATTTTCAGTTCTTCCCCTTCTTCTTCCCAGTGTTTCTGGTGCTCCATCTTTCTGCCATACCCATCCCGCAGCAAACCACCCTGTCAGCCCCAGCCAAGGGTGGTGGATCCGGTCCCTGGGCAGCACTTGGAGCAGGAGGATGAATTCAGCTTGGGCACCTGCTGGCAGCACCCCCTCTGCCCTCAGGGCTGAGTTTGTCCCAGGTCCCCAAACAAGCCACTGGCAGCCCCAGTGCTGGAGCCGCACATCCCCCGGCGTGCGGCGAGGGCGTCCCTACGAGTCCCAGGGTTCTTGGCGGGGGGCGTGCAGGACATTGAGCTTCTCCCAGCAGGTCACCAGCCTCTCCGCCCTCCTGCCGATCTCCCGCAGCTGCTTCCTCCTGCGGCCGGGTCCGGCGCGGCGGGGATGTGCCGGGGCCGTGCGTGGCGGGCTCTGCACTCCGTGTGCCGCAGGAGGGAGCAGAATTCCCCCCCGCATCACAGACATGTTAGTCAGAGGACAAAAGCCACCACACGCAGGCTCTGCATGGCTGAGGTGGCCAAATTGCCTATGGCTATGGTAAGGATATGGTCTCAGGTCCCCAAGAGTCCCCACGGATGGCTGTCCCTGTCTGAGCTGGCAGTGTGCACCCCACAGCACATCTGTGGACACCAGATCAGGTCTCCAGTGCAGCAGCAGCTCCATTCCACACCAGCAGACCCCGGGCAGGGTTGTCCACAGCCAATGTCCCCAGAAGTGGAAGGGAAGACAGTGCCAGCATCGTGCCAGGGTCAGGCAGAGCTGCGAGCTGGCACTTCACTGTCCTGGGGTTTGTCTGATGATTAATGAATTGCTGATGCTGCCATAGGGATCCTCCTGGAGGGGGCTTCCCCAGTAGAGCCCCAGGGATGCTGAAGGAACCCAGACCAACCCTTTGGTGAGAAATCCCAATTCTTGCCTATGAGCACCCAGGAGCAAGAGCAGGACTGGGTAAATGCACCCACAGCGTGAGCATCCCCCCAGGACAAGGCCTTGTGCTCCCATCAGCCGTGGCATTGTGGCACAGGTGGAAAAACTCACTTGGGAGGTGGTGGTAAAACCCCCCCAGCCTGTCCCACACTGCCACAACTGAACTTCCTTCCTGGTTATTCTAAAGCTCCCTGGGATGGATGTGCCATCAGCATCCCCCAGCTCCTGGAATGCTGCAGGCAGAGCCTGGAGACTCTTCACTGGCAGCCAGGAGAGCACAAAACGAGGCAAGGTCTGCCCACAGCCCTGGGAACTGGGAGCCACTGGGGTGGCTGGGAAGTAGAGGGCTTCCTACCTTGCTGATTTTCCTGCAGCTCTCCCGGAGCACAATTTCGGTGTTCCTGGCCACCCTCCAGACTGCCAGCTCCTCAGGGCCCTGCAGGGTGCCGGCCCCCACCTCCTGCAGGGACATGCTGATGTTGTAGATGGACAGCAGGATCTTCTGGTCCTGCAGAAGAGAGAAGCACAGGGCACCGGGCAGCGGGGGAGGCTCCGTGGCTCCCTGAGGGCTCAGCCCATGTGACACCCCAGCCCTGGGTCCCTCCGTGCTCACCTTGTCCGAACGACAAGCGGGCCCAGCCCTCCCGCTCCTGTACACCGACCCAGTCAGGTTCCTCTGGAGAAATAAAGCAAGAAGATCCAGCACCTTGCAAGATCGGTGCATCCCACTTGGAGCAAGGATCCCCCATTTGAACACAATCCCCCCTCCAACACTGCTGGCAAAGCAGCCAGTTCCATATTAAAACTTCCAAGCTCATCCCTCCCCACATCCCACAGCAGGGCTGCATCCAGCCCAGCAGCATTCCCAGAGCCAGGGCTGGGCCCCCAGGCAGATCCCTGCCTTGGCTCACCAGGTTCTGGATCTCATGGAAGATGACAGCGCGGTACTGCCGGAGGATTTTGGCGATGCTGCACCTCCTGCCTCTGCTCAGCACGGCCACGAGCAGGAGCAGCAGAACAGCACAGGAGAGCACCCGGGGGAAAATCTGCCAGGGAAGGGCTCAGAGTCAGCTGGGGATTAAGGAATATTCTGGGCTCTGCCTTCAACCCCTAGTCAGAAGCTCCTTCAGACCTGAAGATTCAGCACATGGTGGAGGAGCCTCAAGTGTCTCCTTTCCCAAAGAGCATCCTTCCAGATGAGCCATCTCACCTTGGAGCAAAGCCCTTGGGAAACTGCTCCAGCTTCAGCCCAGCTCAGATGTGCTGCTCACAGCACACACAGAGCTCTCTCTGGTGTCTACAGCGAGGTTCTTGGCACAGAGCTGTACCAGGAACCTGTGTCAGTCTATGGGGCCCATCCCTGAGCTCTCTGCCCCAGCAGGGTTCCTGTAGATCCCCAATTTGTGGCATTTCAAGGCCAGAGAACCTCAAGCACCAAAACCCAATGAGAGCAGAGAGGGATGTGCCAGGCTCCTTGGAGAGGAGCTAGAGGCAGGATCTGCCTGGTTCCCACCAGCAATATCCACACCTCAGCCTAAATTGGATCCCAGCACCCTCCAAAGAATGCTCATCCCAGGCTCAGGCACCCTCACCACAAGCCAGACAGAAGCAGCACAAGCATCTGCTCTCACCAGCTCATCCCAGCTGCTTCCAAGCCTCCTGGCTCCAAACCTTCCCAACAGCCCCGTGCTGGCCCCTGCAGAGAGGGGAACCCCAAGTGCTGACACCTGAGCTGGCAGAGGGGCACAGGGAGGGGGTGGATGGGCCCTCCGAGGCAGGGATGAGTCTCAAGGCTTTGAAGAAAAGCCAGCACAAGCTCAGGTGACCAGGATTGGGGATATTTGAGCAGCTCAGCAACAGCAGAGTGAGGATGGAGAGCTCAAAACTTGTGCCAGGGAAGGAGCCCAAACGTTCAATACATCTCAGCAATGGCATAGCACTGGGGCCCCATCCTGGCATTTCTATCATTTCACATTTTCAGGAAAAGTCTCCCCCAAACTCAACCCCCTCCCAAACAACCCCTGTGCCGCAGGTGTCAGGTCTGGGCAGGCAGAGAGCAGAAAGCAGCTCAGCTCCTTCCAACTATGCAACCCCTGCACCGCAGCCAAAGCAGGAGTGAGGAGGAAGGGCCGCAGCTCTGCTTGCTGCTCCCCACCTCAGCTCGGGGAGTCACTGCCTTCACCACCACCTCTGCCCTTGTTCCAAGAAGGCAGAAGGAATAATTTCCCTCGTTGAATTCCAAGCCCAGGCAGACTCTGTCCTTCCCTTTGGTGAGAACCTGGGGGTGTCTCGTTCTCTGTGTGCCCTATTCAATGCTGAGTTGGACCTGGCTCCAAAAAGGTGAGGAAACCTTTTCCCACCCTCCTGCAGCTCAGTGGGAGTGATGGAGTCTTAGCATAAGGCAAAATCCAATAGTGCACAATTCTGGGAACACAAGGACACAACCATCACCTTGAAGCACAGGCATGTGCAAGGAGATGAGCATGTCGTGTATAACCAGCAGAAATCCCACTGGGCTCTTCAGCTTCCTGAATCACCATACACCTTCCAGCAGAGCTGTGCTGAGCTCTATCTGGGAGCTGGGTAGAGCAGGGAAGAGCCTCCTTGTGCAGCTGGCTTTGCTCCCTGCGGTTTGCCCTGAGATCTTGCCCCAGAGGTGATTCAGCAGAGACCCGAGGGTACAATCCCCAGGGACATCAAAGGAGAGCACTGCTTCCATGAGGACACCTTGAACAAAGTCTAAGGGTTACTCTCCAGAAGACTTCTCTGCCAGGAAGACAAGGCTGTGCAACCTTACCATGAAAATGGGAATTACTTCCCTGAAGTGGTTTATTAAGCAACTGGGACCCACTTCCGGGAGAAAGCACGCTATTTCCAGCATTCCAAGACAGCCAAGCCTGGGCTCAGTGCTCAGCCTGGGAGGAAGTGCACAGTAGTCCGGGGAACAGCCAGGGCAGGAGCTCAGCGGGTGCTGTAGGTGCTTCCCACCCTCACTGTGGAAAGCAGGGAAGAAGCAGTGACAAGCGAGGATGCAGGGAGAGACCGAGATGGCAAATCCTGCTCCTGCCTTCTCCCCCTTCAGGACGGAGAACAAGTTCAGCAGCTGATTTAGGGCTATGCCTTCTCCCCTTGTCCCTATCCCACAGCAACAAGCTACAGGCAGGTGGCACGTCCCTTCCTAGGTAGTTAAGGAGCAGCCTGGAGAAGCGCGGGTGCAAGACAGGCACAGCTAATCTCATCCTCACTCTAATCCTCCAGCAAATATGAGGAGATAAGGGGAATCACCGCTGTTGATAGAGTAGCTCCTGGTGGCACTCGTGCCAGTCCCTGCCAGCAGGGCAGCAAGGGGCAATTCCTGCCACCAGCGTGGGAACCCCACCGGGGTCACCAGGTCCTTCCAGCTGGACCATGTCCCTGACTCCCTCCTACCCAAAGGGGCCCTACCCACAGCCCCGTGGCAGAGACAGACCCTCCGTTCTCTCCCTCGGCCACATCCAAGCCCCATCCCAGCCAGGTCTAAGCCTCATCCCAGACACAGCAGCCTGATTGCAGCTGGACCAGCCTCCCCAGCCAGACCAGAGCCCCTTCCCCACGGAGCTCCGTCCCATCGCGACCCTCCTAAGGATCCAAGCCCCACTTGGACCCAGCCCAGCCCCATTCCAACTGCTGCGAGCCCTTTCCCAGCTGCTCCGGCCCCATTCCGACCACTCCGAGCCCCTTGCCGGACGGGCCGGCCCTTCTCGCGGTCAGTCCAAGCCTTATTCCAGGAGAACCCGTCACCTCCCGACAGGTCCAAAGCCCCATCGCAGCTGCTTCAAGTCCCTCCCCGGCCGAGCTGACCCCAACCCGGCAGTGCGGCGGGCTCCGGCCCATCGGCAGGGTCCAGGGAGGGGTGTCCCGGAGAAGAGGAAGGGGATCCCGGGAAGAAGGAGGGTCCCGGCGCACTCACCATGGAGCCCCGCGGGCGCGGCCCCTGCGGCGGCCCCGGGGAGCCCGGTCCGGCCCCGTCCCGCTGCGCCGGGGCCCGCGGTTTGAACTTGGCTCCACGGTGGGAGGGGACGGGCCCGGCCGCCGCGGGGGGGACGGGACACGGCCCCGCCGCCGGCCCAGCCCCGGCCCCCGCGGGGGAGGCCGCCCCGGCCCCCCCGAGCGCAGAGGGGAGCGGGTCGTGCCGGGTCCTGCTCCCGGGGGGCAGCCGGGCGGGGTAGGAGAGGGTCCCCCTGCCCCAGAGGGGCCGGCTGAGGCAGCACCCCCTGTTTGCACCCACCCTGGGATCCCAACCCACCCGCGTCCCTCTCCTGAGGCTGCACACTGTGCTGCAAAGCCCCGCAGTTTCGATTTCTGTTGACGTTGGGGCGATTGTTTCACTCTGGATTCACAGACGGCAGTGGCCAAACAAAGACAATCACACCAACCCATGGCAAAAGTGACTGTCCAGGTGAGACCCCCAAAATATCAATACAAGAAGTGTCCCCGTGCTTCCAACCAAAGTCCTCCCCTCCTTCCCCTCTACATTTTGTACCTCACCCCCAGCTCAGGCACAGAAATTGCCCTGACTCAATTTCTGTCAATTTTGGGAAAAACCAAACTGACAGCGACAAGGTTCCACTGAGGAGCTGAACGTGGGTGATTGAGTAAGAAATAGAACAAATGGTGAATAATCCAGCTCTGCTCAGCTTGGTGAGAATGTTCCTCCCCAGGAACTGGGACCCACAGCAGGCTGCAGCATTCCACTGGGACAGGACCCATATAACTTGTTTATTGAGCTCTATACATAGCTAAAATTCATGGGTGCCATAATCCATTTAAAAACCACCAAGACATCTACAAACATTAAAAGGCTGTAATACTGATGATCCCTTTTAAGTAAGAAAAAATAATCCCCAAACTAAGGAAAAAAGACCGAAGGAAAGGGAAGCTGCAGGTAAAAAGAGCAGGTGGCAAAGGAGCCTGGTGCTGTGAGAAGGTGGAACAGGGCCCAGCATAGGGCTGCTCCCTTGAGGCTCCACATCCCAACAAATCCTTACAAAATGTGGTGCTGCCACCTAAGCAAGGGGCAGGGGAAGCAGGAGGATCCCATCAGTGGGTGCACCTGTGTCATCTGGCTCAAGGGAAATGCTCCCAACACAGGTCAGGAATCTCTCCAGCAGGAAAAGCCACACCACTGCAATTTCCACTTCCCTTCCCCATCCCAATTCTGCAGCCACCCTCACCACAGCACTGCCGGGCAGAGGGGTTTATGCACCAGAGGCACCCAGCTTTCCCCAGCATATCACTACACCAGGAAGCAGAATGCCACATTCCCTGCCCAGAAAAGGAGGATATAGTCCCCATGTGAGCACTAGAGACTGAAGGACAGCACACATTGAAAACTTTTAAATGTTTTTATCCTGCAGTTTCTGCCCCAGTCTTGAATCCTTGTCCAGCCAGGTTTCCTTGCCATGTCTACCCTCTCCTTTGAGTAACATCTCCATTACCTTTCCTGAACTTTTCCACTCTCTCTAAGCCCACTCACCTGAAGGATGCCAGCACTGGCACAAAATCCCTGAACAAGAGCTTCTCAACTCCCAACACCTCTCACTCACCTTTGGGAAAGTACAATTCCATGGGACATCCATGATCTACACCCTTTCATCAGCTATTCCAGAGAAAGTACAACACTTTCCATTATAAATCCAAAGAGAAAAACGTTTTTCCTTCCAGACCAACTGCTTCTGCTCCAGCGTTAAAAGATACGTTTTGGGTTTCTCATCCGTTTTGGCAAGAGGCTGTAGCCCAGCTTGGTGCAGCCACCACTGGCAAGCAGCTTCCCAGAGTGGTGGGAGCCTGATAACTCCAAAGGTTTCTGCTATCAGACCCACTCTTCCCACTGAGAGTAAAAGGGCAAGACCATGCTCGAAGACAACAGAAGGAAACAGACAAAAAAAAAAGCTGTATTTTATACATATTCTCCACCAAGTAATAAGGGAGCTTCTCCAACTAAATACATAGGATAATGCACATCCACAGACCTGGATACAGCTGCTATAGCCTCAGGTGCAAGACACTACAGCTTCTCATTCTAGGATCACAAGAAGTCAGGGAGTTGGGGTAAAAATAGTACAGATCACAAGTGTAGAAAATTGAAGACAGTGTACAAAGGGTCCCAAACACAAAGCTTTCCCTCTCTTGAGTTTGCTTTTTTCTATCTGCACTTGGAGGGAGCCACCCCAAACCTCCCAGCCACACACAGTCACAGCTGTGTAACTGCACAGTCTCCCAACGACTCTAAATAAAGGTTCCTCCTTCAAAAGGGCTTTCAGGGATTGCTGAGTTTTGCCTTGTTACTTCAAACCACCACTGTGCTTAACGAACTCAGACACCTAAAAGAATAAGCTTTACTATATACGTTTAAAAATTGAGTCAAAGTTCTCTAAAAATACACTTTCGAATTTGACAAAATGCTCCAGCTCAGGTTGGACACCTCCAAGCTGTGCAGCAGCTTGTTAGCAGACACCAAACTAAACCACCTAAAGAAGAGGAGCCAGCCCAGACCTTTCCCTGTGCTGCTGGGCGGCTCCCAAAACTCCATCCATCTCCTTCAAGGACACTCAGTGTATTCCAACAGCAACAACCCAGAGCTGCTGACAAGGAACCAAACACTAAAGGGGGACAGGGAATACATGCCAGGGCCAAGAACAGAGGGACTGCCACATGTCAGAATCCATACAAGCCCTAATTAAAGCTTGTGTTTGCAGGGGGGAATCAGGAATCAACATGGAAATGCCAACAGAGCCTCACAAGACTGCTCCTGTCTCCTGTGTGACACCAGCTACAATGTTCCCATGTGCTGTGGAAGCTGATGGCTATGCTGGGGAAAGAAGGAAGCAGCTTTTCCTTTTGGGAGAAAGCTCTTTCCTATCATAATCCACGTCCTGTCCTTCAAAATCTGTACTGCTGAAAAGGCAAATGCACCATAAGCAGGTTAAGTCCTACAGAGACCTCTGAGGCAGCTGAGGCCAGCACACTCTAGAAGGTATTTTTCAACTTGGCTGCCACAAGCACGAGAATCTCCCCAATCTTCTTCTGCCAATTCTCTATGTCCTTGGAGACATCACACCAGAGCTCTCCATGGCGAGGTTCAGCATTCTCACAGCGCTTCCTCACCTCTTCTTGCTGTTCCTACAGGGAAGAGAAATGACAGTTTGTCCTGGTTTGTTCCAGAACACAGCAAAAATTCAACCCTCCCTTCTTCAAACACTCTTCCAAAGACTATGCTGGGGTTTGGGGTCTCTTATTTTCAAAGGAAGTCCAAGCCAAAATTCAGAAACAGCAAGTCTCCTGCTTGGCTGAACAAACTGGCTAAGTTGCAACTGAGCAAGTCTTGGCTACAGCACAGAAACTGCAGCAGAAACTTCCTGTGCATTACCACCTGCAGGAGCTGTGTCAAGTGAAAGGTCTCTCTGAAGTCAGAAGATAAACACCCCCATAATTTCAATAGTATCAGCAGTAAAAACTGCTGTAAGAGATTAGAGCCTCTGGCTGTGTTCACGTGCAACCTGTACTCCACACTTGGGAAGGAACAGCCCCAGTTACATAAACCCAGCACCACAATTCCAGCACAATCCCCTCAGAGCAAGCTTGAGTTTTACAAGAGGAAGATTGATTTCAGAGATTTTTGCATGAACCAGCATGACTGTGGACAGCAAAGCAGCCTGAAACACAGCTCAGCTAATGACAGCACCTTTTAAAAGCCACCACACAGGCCTGTTCTTGCTCATTCATGACCAGGCGTGACAGCCAGCCTCCCCTGTGACCACGCAGGCAGGAGCAGCAGCAGCCTGCTCAGCCCAGCACTGCAGCAATCCCACGACTGGGCAACCCCTGCCAGGCAGGGATTGCTGCTGCCTTCCCTGGTCCCAGGCACACACTTACCTCTGTGCCATGCTGGAGCTCAAATTTGTAAAAGAAGGCCCAGGCATCCCCCAGGTCAGAGTCTATCTTCACTGTCCGGTGGAACCACTCTCTGGCCTTGGTTATTTTCCGCTCGCTCCAGAACAGCCTGTTGGGAAGAGCAGAAGGGAGCTGATAACCAGCCTCACTTTAGAGGAAGGTGTCAACCCACAAGAACTCCAGCCTAAAGGCTCTACAGGTGTTCCAATTCTTTGCTTTCTCAGGAAGGAAATGGAAGCTTTTTAGGCAACTACTGACCATCCTGCTCCTGGGAAGGGAAGGGAGGGAGAGGACTGAAGAGAACACCCAGCACTTCTTCTTCACTGCCCCACAGTGAGGCAGGATAACTCAGAGGATAACTTAGCCCCAGGCACAGACAGACTCTGCTGAGAGAAGCATTATTGAGCTCAACCTCTGCTAATTCAATTGCTTTAATTTTGCTGTTCCAGATTTGGTGTGGAAAAGACAGGATTACGTGCCTACATCTATTCCCACTCCTTCAATTTCTTTAAATTTCAAGTCAATTTTAGCATCTTATAATTAAATAACTTCTAAATGCTGGCAATTGCCTGCTGGATGGTCACATGCTCACACCCACAAAGCCTGCTGGAGTGGAGTGGAGCAGACCTGCCTTGTCAGCCCCATTTTCCAAGGAAAAACAAGCATGGAAGCTTCTGCACTCAAACCCATCCTGGCACAGCCCCACTGTTGCCATTTCATCCAGGCACTGGTCAATGCTGAAGTTTCTCCCCAGTAATGAACCAGCTGGGTCAAGAGTCTCTTGGTTTCACTGCTTTGCATTAAAGAGTTCATTTGAACTATAAGGTCTTTATCAAATCAGCCACCCCTCATAAAGAGCTTAGCCTGTCATAAAATTATACAGCTTCTGTGATTGTTTTTAAGCCCTATAATACTCTTGATTGTTCTGTGTTAAATAAACTGTGATTTACAAGAGCATGAACAATGATAGCAGAGGCTTAACACCTGCAAGTAGTGACCATTTTCAGCAATATGTTAAACAAAAGTTTTTCACAGATGTGTGACACTCTGTACCTACAGAGGCAAGTCGTGATGGGAGGTGGAAGCTGTTTATGTTGGGATTAGCTGTTAAATAGCCTGAGGTTGCACCAGAAGGGGCCTGGGAGCAGTTGCCATAAAGCAAAAGTTAACATTTTTCTCACTTGCTGCTAAAGCTGAACAAGTCAGCTGTCAGGATCTGGCAGAACCCAATGTTGCAGTCACTGGAGTGTATCCTACAGTTTTCTTTGGCTTATAAAACAGAGTTGTGAAAGAATTGGGCAACCTCGAGCAAAATGCCTCCTGTATTAACCTCTTCTGCTATTCACAAGGGGAGGAAAGTAAATTTGTTTCCATCAAGGCTGCTGTAAGGCTGTTCACACATCAGAGCAGGATGTGACACAAGTCAGTTCTAACAGCGGGTTTTCAGCGCTGGAATCCTCACAACTTAGTCTGGACAAGAAAACATTTCCTAGGAGATTATCTTCCCATTTCAGAGAAGCAAACTACAGAATGGCTGGTAGTTTGCATTCTGGGAAGGGGCACAACTGAAGAACACTGACATAGGAAAAAATTAGGAGCAGAATATCTAGCTCAGAATTTAAAAAGATGCCTGAAAGAATCTAGGATAGAGAGAAAAGATGCAAACTACACAGTCAGCCACCTAAAACTTGAAAAATAATCAGCAAAAAAGTCCCTATTTTCACAAATACTTCAAACATATCCTGAACCACTTAATAAAGCCTAGTTCACCTGACAGCACAGTAAAATCCTCTTCAAGGGACAGAAAGAAAGCAGCTTGCAGGGTGCCAATACTGAGCACTGGCACTGGGCTTTGTGGGAGCGTATTGTTATCTGTGCCAGTCCCAGACCCACCAGAACAACTCGAGGGCACGCTGACATTCCCCACTTGGAATCAAGGGAGAGATCTGCACAGTTACTAGGAGACAGCTGGAGAGCTGTTCCTGCTTTGGGACTTATTACAGCTGCTGCAGCCAGAATCACATGGCTGTGCTGGAGTGCAGTGTTCCATCCTGGACACAGCCACACACAGACATGGATATTTTTACTGCACAAAACACAGGAACTCACTTGGCCACAGCCAGCAGGACATGTGGGTCATGTTCACACTTCTTGAGAGCATCCACACTCTTGGTCTTTCGTTGCGGTCGCGCTTCAAGGAAAATTGCTTCTGACCACAGGATTCCTTAATCAAAATAAGTAGGAAGATTGTTTAGTGTTATTTTGAGGTTAACCCTTCCCACCCTGCCATCAAGCCAGTGCTCTGCAACACAAGCAGCTGTACAGCCCCTGCCCTGGTGGTGATCCACTCCTAACCTCATCCCAGATCACTCTTTCCACATGGATACTTCATTCAGAACTCTGAAAGTTTAGCTAGTGTGTGCACCACGCTGGAGCTTCAGCTCTGGGGGTCTCTGTGCCACAACTCCTGCAGCTAACCCAGAGCTCAGGCTTTTCAGATGAAACACTGCTAACTCTGCAACAGGGAGGGCAAATCAGTATTTCCAAAGGGAAAGGTATCTGCCTGTTTGAACAGGCAACTGCAGTGGCAGAAGAAGGCCCAAAAAGTGCAAAGTACAGTCTGGGAGCAGTTTCAAAGGTGCTGGAGAGCACCACAGTCTTATTGATGCTGGCTCCACACACATTGATGAAGGACAGAGTAGATCCAGGAAAGCTGGGTTTAATCCCTAGCTCTTCTCACTGCCAAAAGCAAAGAAGGAAATATGCTCAGGGGAGCATGAAATCTGAAGTTGCTCATGTCAGCCAGGCACACCCGATGACTTCAAAGCAAAGCCTGAGAGCTGGTGTCTGCCAGGACTCCATCAAAGTGCTCTTGCTTCCCATAAACAGCACCACGGGAACGCACACAAGCTTTGATAACTGCAGTGACAGACAGGAGACAGACTCTCTTCTTCTTCTCTTTATATAGGATCACAAACACCATAATATTTCTATTTTATTCTCTGTGCAGCCTGCCACCCATCAGGAACCAACTCAGCAATCGATGGACCCAAACCTCTGGTTTACAGGACTGCAGGTGGCCAAGTCCTGCAGGCTTTGATTATGGTTTGTTGAGGTCTAAGATAGAGTTGGAAGCAATTTTTTAAACAAAAACTGAGATCCTGCTGCCCATTTCCATAGCAACAGGCAGATCTGTAGAACAGCCTGTGGTGGCAAAAACTCATCAGGTCATTCACAAAAACAAAGCAGGATTTTGGGTGGTGTCGCTTTGGTGACCCACTCACATGGAGAGTACCTTGTAATGAGTCTATCACGCTATAAAAGTCACTTAATTCCCAATTATTTCACTGGGACTTTAGTAGCCACCAATTAAAGCACCTTTCAAAACCTACCCTGAAGGCAAGCCAAGCCCTTACCTGCAGTAAGTTACTACAATTTGTAGCTATGTGACATCTTCTCCCCAGAAGTTTAAATTATTAAGTCTTCCTGCAATTCTGCCCCAAAACAGGGATGTGTTAGGCACTTTATTCTCCCATCCCAAGAGACAAATGTTTCCACTGCTGGTTAGAACTAACTGACATCATTTGACCTCTTAGCCTTTTCTTACATGAGCTAAAATAATTAAGAACAAGGACTGAACATTTATGGTACACGATCTCCTAATCATGACTGCTATGGAAATTTGCTGCCAGCACAAGTTATTAAACTCAGAGTGAAACAAGTGCAGGCAAACCAGCAACTGGGAATCTCCCAAGGCCAGCTATACTCCAGAGGGACACGGAAAGCACCATTCTTTTTCCACAGAACTTCCTAACTACAAACACTGAAGTGTCTTTTTTAATTTTAAACCTTGGCAGACTTCTACCAGCTGCAGAGAGAAACCCACCCATATCCAAGATGTCTTCACAGGAAGCCTGGGAATAAACTGTGGACCAGGGATCCAATAATATACTGGACACTGCAGAAAAATGGAACACCACCAATGCATGACCCCTCAGGTGTGAGAGAGCACAAAGTAACTGGCATTGTTCTCAAAGACTCTCAACACTTCCTTTGCAGAAGGATGACTGACACCTCTCCAAAACACCACATTTTGAGACCTGGCCAGAAAGGACATCTTGGGAAAAAATGTGTTTCTATCAACTGGGAAAAACAGTTAGCTGTGTTTAAGGCAGAAATGAGATCCAGCTCACCTGAATTGGGGCACTCTTGCAGTGCCTTGGCCATCAGTGTGTTTGCAATGTTCTTCAGCCCAGCTCGGTATTCCAACCTCACAGACTCCAACCTGGTAGGGAAGAGACTCATATGAAATTTATGACAACATTCACTAGGCAGAAACAAACAGTGAGTCACACAAAGGTCACTGGAAACTGCACACATCTGCCCATATTCTGAACATGTGTAGGTGACTGACATCTTCCCATTCCTCTCCATCTAAAAATAAATGTGACTTTCATTCTGTAATGGCCCAGATAAAAAGCAATCTGAAAAAGCAACTGTAACAGAAAGGAAAGAGCCCTGTGCACTCCACATGCTCGGTGCACTACAACTACCAGTAAAGAAATAACTAATTCCCAAATCCTTAGAGAAGCTAGCCAGGATCACCAAAGCATTTCTGCTATTCAGGGAAGCTGTTAGTCCAGAAGAAACTCCAGGATGGGCCTGGTCCTAAGCTGCAGGCTCAAATGGCTGAGATGATGTGAAATAGTTGGCCTCAAGAACGGATTGAATTTGTAGCCCAAATTCAGTTCAACTCCACACAACTCACCAGAGATCTGGATTCTTTGGATTCTTCAGGCGAGACTTTTCCAAGATGGCTCTTGCTCTAGTCAGCTGCCCAACTTTCTCCTCCAGCCTGGACAGCAAAAGCCACAGGGGTATGGAATGGGGGCACTTCTTCAACTGTTTAAAAAAAAAAGTACACTAATAGGTAAAGATGAAAAAAATCCTGTAACTCCTATTGAAAAGAACTTCCTTGCCTATATCCTTCTGGAGAAGAAGTAGGAGAGAGACCAAGATATATCACTCAAATTTCTCCAGCTAGTCTTACAGCACAGAAGTGAAGTTTTTCCTATATCCAAAATAGTCAGGTACATCAGGTATGACTGAGCTACCCCAGCAGTAAGAGACAGAACACACCTCCCTTAACACAGCTACAATTTGTGCTCCTTCTGCAGATGGAGGGCTCTCACACGTCTCCAAACCACAGCAGAGTGTGCAGGGAGTCATTAGGATATCGACACTGGCAGAAACCTGTGTCCAAATTACTTTGATGGCTGTGGACTTTGAGCATTCATACCCAAGGACACCAATTACCATTTAAAAGAGAGAGGAGTGCTCCGCAGGCCACCTCCTTTCACAGCGTGCATCTAAGAGCTGCTGAGGAAGATTTTCTTTTAAGAGTTCTGGTTTTAGTCTTTCCAAGTCTTAGAGAATTACTGTGCAAAGCCTTTTTTCCTGCCTGTGAGGAGTCAGGCATACAGAGAACTCTTTCAAGCAAGAAAGTCAATCTTGCATATGGGTAATGGGTAAGAGAAATTCTTGCTTATTTCAAGGGCCCATTTTTTTTTCTTTTACTGTTTTAACCAATGACAGAAAGAAATGGTGTCTTTGGCTCTCCATTTTGATGCAACAACAGACATCTCTCCATGCCAGCAGCACAAAGCAAACCTGCAGTAACATCCATCTTACCCCTTGATTATAAGCCTCCCGTGCTTTCTCTACCAGCTCTTTTTGTTCCTCAATTTGTCCTTTCATCATCCACAGTTTGGGGAAGTCCTCATAGTGCTTCAGGGCTTCCTCACAGAGCTCCTGGGCTGCAGCAATGTTCCCAAGCACCCATTCCAACTTCACAGACTTCATGAAGACCTGGGAACAAATCAGGGCTGTTTACCATCAGCAACCATCGAAAAACCATTAATCTGCCAAAGCAGCGGGTTCCCACTTCCATGCATTCATTAGAATGTTATTGATTAGCTACAGTTTGAAGTAAAATAGCAAATTAAAATATCAGTTAAATAATAGCGGGCACAGATAATAATGAGAAAGGTAAATGCAAATACTAAAGGAGCTAGAACAGTGTGCTCCACCTGTATCTCACCTATTTACATAATTATTGACATAGAGCTGGTATTTGCATTACCACAGAATCACAGAACAGTTTGGGTTGGAAAAATAATATTTGTATAAAGAGCACAGCTTTAACAGCACAACCAATAAACAAACCTAGGCCTCCTTCATCAGCACAATCTGATCTCCTCATATCCAAGCTACCAAGACCACCTTTCTTCCCTATGGCTTCAGGCTCTAACTGTTGTCCTGCTCATTACAAACTGGTACATGTACTTTTCTGCCCCCCAAATCCTTCCTTCTGGCTACACAGGGAAGTCACAGCTATGAGAAATACATTCTACACCAGAGGCTCTCTCACTGCTCTTTGATCCACATCCTCCCCATTCCCAAACTCCCCCCACTGTGACCTCGCAAGAGAGGCATCGAGTCTGAGAGCAGAGCTTCAGCCCCAGCTGCAGAAGCTCCCTGGCTCAGAGAGGAAGAAGACAGTTAAAAAGATGTAGGATGTAACAATAACTGAGGGGGAGGAACAGAGGACAGAGATCAAACTAACTTTTCATTTACTTGGAGAAGTTAAAATGCTTTTGTATGAAGAGCTGAAAATCGACAGAGTTTATCATACCAGAGGTAACTAGAGATAAACACAGGAGCATAACTTTAAACACCAAACCACCCCAGAGCTGTCTTTAGTACAAGCATAAGTGAGTCTCCTGTGAAAGTATTTTCTCTTTTTTCCAAGACTTGCTTTTATGCAACACAAACATTATACAAACAGCTGTAAACTGGGAACTTCCTGACTTTTGCTATTTGTGTAAAAAACAAATTAAAACCCTTCACTTGATCCTAGCCCTTTTTTCCCATCATGCCACGACTTAGTGTCGCAATTCACTGGAGAAGTGCTCAGCAAAGCGGCCACATGCCCCAGAAGGCAATGGCAGGGAGCCATATGGTCAATCCCTAAGGCCACAGAACTGAAGGAACTCCTCCATCCATCCCAAATCCTCTGTGGCCAAGAGGCCTGATCCTCTCCACCCTCCACATATCCTTACCCTTGCTGTGGGGGCACTGCTACGAGCCTTTGCCAGCAGCCTCCTCGCTCTTTCATACTCATTGTTCTCCGACTCGAGCTTCACGGCAGCCAGCCAGATCTCCTCGCTGTTGGGGTTGGCCTGCAAGAACACAAAGTGACAGACAAATGCATACAGTGAATCAACAGCAGATTTAATCCTCCGTTTGATCCAGATTAAAATTGAAATCAGAGCTTTGTCAATCCACAGTAGGATTTTTTTCAGTGCAAGCTCCTCCCAGTCTTCTTTGACCTTTGAAGTTTATAGAAATCCTCCAAAACAGATGGGCAACACAAAGATATATGCCAGTTTAGAAGTTGGATGCTTCTCAACTGTTGAAAAGCAGTAATGCTTGATCTTCTGAACTTCCAGTTTAAATACTGAAAACATCACAGGGTCTGCCACAATGAGACCCTCATTTTACTATCCTCAAGCAAAAAAAATGCAGCTTGAATTCTCCACTGAGGTCTGTGAAAACTCTTCCAATAAAAGTCATTTCAGTGGCAACCATGTCAAGAACTTTTCAGCCTAGTAACAAAGAGCGCCGAAAACAGATTAAGGAAGTATCTTTTACCTTCCATTTCAGGAGCTTTTTTTTTCACTCAGCTTTTAAGCCTAATTCCCAGTGCTAGAAACACTCTGCCTATCTTTGCTACAGCATCCAGCAGGCAATTCCCTTCATTAGTGGGTTTGATCCAAAATGTAAGTAATGCAGTGACCTCATTAGGGCAGACCACAACCCCTTCCCCGAGGTGACCCAAGACAAAAGGATTCTGATCCATGACTGGGGTTGATGGGAGCCATGCTAGTAAAATTGATGGTTTGCCAACTCATAGAATCACAGACTGGTTTGGGTTGGAAGGGCCTTTAAAGATCATCTCATGCCAAGGGTAGGGATGCTGTGCACCAGACCAGGCTGCTCAGAGCCCCATCCAACCTGGCATTCAACACTTGCAGGAATGGGGCAGCCACAACCTCTCTGGACAACTCGTTCCAGCTCAGAACCTGGAGTAGAACCACTAAAAGAGCAGTACCACAGCCTTGCTTCCAGTTTGCTGCTATTTCACAGGAGAACATTTTGCCACACAAAGCAATCAAAGAACAGCGGAAGTCTCCATCACCTTGAAAGGCAGCAGGAATCAGGTGCTGACAGAAAAAGCCTGCTCTGTGTTCTTTACCTGTCACATTTAACACCCTCTGACAAGTGTAACAGACCCACCTGGAAAGCCAGGGCCAAGATGCTTCTGGCTGCTGGCACATCTCCTGCCAGCCACTTAGATTTGGCTCCCATGAGCCACAGCACTTCTGCTTTGGGACAGTGAGCAACAGCCCTCTGCAAAAGAGCCTCCAAGGATTCTCTGAAGACAAGAAAGAACAAGTTACAATCCCTCAAGGAACTGCTAAAGGCAAGCTCTCTCACACCATTTTCACTATCACTCAGTGTTATAAATATTGTTGCAAAGTCCAACGTTGTAAACCTTGATAAGTTGTTTCATAACAAGGAAAGGGTGGGGTCTTTCTTCACAAGAGTTCTGAAATCAGCACTCCACAAACGGCTCATTGTTCAGATACCTTTGTTTGATAGCCTCTCTGGAAAGAGCCCTCACACCAACAGCTCCTTTCTCTTGGAAAGAGTCATTCTGCTTAACAAACCTTAGTAGAAACTCAGACAGGAAGGTTTTCAGAATAATTAGATGAGGCTGGCTTGATCTTATGCATTTTTTTTTCCTCTTCTACTTTTCAGGCAGAACATGGGGCTTAAAAGCCAGCCACCACTGGGAAACATGGGAAAACAACATCAAAAGCAAAGGTATATTTGTTCCCATAAAAAAAAAGGGCTTGAATGAGGAAGAACTCAGCATCTGCAGTCACTTCCACAGCACAGTCTTGTTGGCTTTAATAAGGATGATTCCACATGTATAAGTGGCCTACTGCAGAGATTGTTTGCTTTAATCTAAGATGTAGGCAGAAAGTTTCTGACATGTAAAGTTTATTCTTTATGAATAAACTTCAAAAAAGAGCCTGAGCTGTAACAGTATAACACCAATCTTAATTCAGGATGTGATACACAGAGTGTTTAATCAGAAAATACCAGAGATGTTGGGACACATTCAGCTATGAAGTAGTTTATCTATGAAAACTAAATAAAACACATTTTAGGTGATTTGTATACCCATATTTTTCCAAAGATGCCTTCTCAAAGACACTTGTTCCTACCTTGTCTCTTCACAGCTATTTTTACCAATAAATCCCTATTGCCAAAAATCATTTTATGACTGCATAAAACTTAAGGATGTTCTGAGCACAACAAGAACAAAGAAGGTCAGACTTGCAAAAAAACGTCAGCAAGTTTCACCCAGCTGCACTAACTCTGCACTTGCACCACAGGACCTGGTAGTCCTTCCTTGGCAGCCTGTCACCCTGTCACAGGGATGAACCCCACCATGTACCTGGTTCCATGGTTCTTTTCAAAGTAGGCTGCTCGTAGCCACACACTCTTCTTGCTCGGGAAGACTTGCAAGGCATAGGCATAAATGGCTCGGGCACACTCCAGGGCATTATGAGCAACACACTGAGGGAAAACAGAGCAGGACTAAGTCAGCTTAGGGGAGCAATGGAATCAAGAGCAAGAAGGAATTACACATGCACAATTCAACCCAGAACTCAGTAACTCAGTGTAATCCATTAATTGAGGCATTAATAGAGAACAGAACACTTACAATCAGCTTTTTCAAAAGGAAGCAGCAAATGAATTTCCAAGTATCCCTCTATAGAGCACAAGCATCCCTGGCCTTTCAGTGGGACTGACACTCACAGGCCAGCTTGAAACATTAGTAAGGCACTGGAAAGGCTCTCATGTTAGCACTTCATTTTGCTATTTCACAGGCAAAACCCTAAGCACCACAGCATGTGCCCCCCCACTGCTCTGAGCCCAATTCAAGGCCAGTGAAGTTGGACATTTCTCATGCTGAATTATGATTTAGTTCTTAGCACATGTTCAAACTATTCCCCTAAAGCAAAAAAAGCCTGGTAAAACTTTTACCCACTGCCTTGTCCAGTCTTACATTAACTCTTGAGCTACAATGGTTATGCCTTGAAACTCAACTCCCAGCTCCTTTACCATAACTCAATCTCTGTTGATGTCTCACGCTCACAAAAAAAAATCCACACCAAACTAGCAGACAAGCTATACCAATGTCAACTTTTTGTTTAGTAAAAATTCAAATCTGAATAAAGCTCCATAATCAAATAACCTCCTGAGGCAGAGACTGGCCAAAGGCAGGCAGGTGGTGTGGGAATCACATCCCCTTTCACTAACAAAGCCATTTCCCAGGCACCAGTTCAATTTCCTCTAATTAAAAAATACAAATGCACAATAAAGCAAAACCAACAAAAAGCAGCACCACAGCTGGACATACACTGTCTGCATCTTCCATCCAGGTGTGTTTCCGATCTTCTTCCTCGATCCCAATCCCAATCACAGCTCTCATGATTGCCTGGCATGTGGCCACACTTCCAGCTTTATCACATTCCTCGGCATCCTGCAAACAAGAGGAAAGCCCTGCTAATTTTGAGAGCTCAGCACAAGAGGTTAAATTCTGCACTGGCAACTCCTCATGCACAAACACAGAGACATTGTGGTCACCACCACAGCACAAACATTTCATTGCTCAAACACACGCTGACACTGAGTAGGAGCCTACACCCACGAGGAAGGTGCTAGAGCTGAACACAAAATCATTCATAAGTTGGTTAAGAAACAGAGCACATCAATTCCATCCACTGAAAAGCAGTAATTGAAACAGTGTGTGACCTTTCCAGACCCAGAAGTCTTTTCCTACAGTTCCACAACCCTGGGCTGACCCAAGCAGGCACTTGGCCAATAAGAAATGCAAAAATTTCACAAGGAAGAACTGCAACACTAAAACTACTGACCTTCTTTCAGCTTTGACATGATTAAGTCTCAATAAGGGCTAAGCAATAACCAAATTTAAGAGTATCCTGTCAACCAGAGTTAAGTAAAAGGTGCAAACACTCTCACCAGAGCACGTATGGAAAAGCGGTTTCCTGACACACAAAGCTCTCAGAAAGCCAAGCATGTCTTGCTTAAACTTGTTGCAAAGCCCTCTGATCAGGTAACAGAAATGGAGCAGTTCTACTACTGAGAAGGAACTCAAGAACACAACAATGCAGAGGCTGTGCTTGTGGGGTTTTTTAAAGAGAAGTTGAAATTAACTGTTAATCGTTTTACTGCTGTAAAGAAAGTCAGTATTCTTTTAGATGTTAACAAGGCTATCCATTTAATATTATACACTTATTCATTATCAATGTTCTTAAGCAGTATAACAAGAAGATTTTGCTGCCTTGACCCACTGTAAATTATTTTAGTAGGAAATTGCTTTAGACTTATGATCAAACAAAGCACAGAACCTCTTCAGGAGGAAAGAGGTTTAGTACAGGACTAACAGTATAATTTCCTACGTGCTGCAAATGCAGTATTTGTATTGATTTCTCATAACACCATTTGACAAAGACTTGAGGGACTAACAAACACCTTTCAAGCCAAAAGAGAAACATGCAAAAAATACGTAAATCCTTCACGAAGGCTTTAAGCCTCTGTCTTACTTAGGCAGCAGCTGCTTGAAGCTACTTATCTCCCAAGACAGAAGCAAACCAGACATTTCTCAGCAAAACACATGTGACATTACCCCAGGGTATCACTTTTGGCCTTGACCCTACTCAGCTTTTTAGTCTCATCTCTTATCTCTTCACAGGGACCTCCACTGATAAGCCAGGTGCAAAATTACAGTGCCCCATAACACCCACCATCAGCAGCCTTCAGAACACAACCTGAAGAGCTCATGTGGCCTTCCAAGACTGAGCACATACCTGTATCCACTGCTCCCTGTTGATTTCCACACCATTAGCCCTAAGAGATGTGATGGCTCTGTCAATGATTTTCTCCACCATCTGGGTGTTTCCATTGGCTTCCTCCAGTTTGGCAGCAGTGATCCAGATGTGACGATCCGTCGGGATATTCTCCCGGGCTTTGTTAAGGACTTTACGAGCGTTCTCATATGTCTCCAGCCTTGCCAGCGCCAGCCACAGCTGCAGAGCAACAAAAGATGGATGTGAGATGAGAACAAGGAGATGACAAGGCTGCTGTATGGCAGTGTCAGCCCACAGAGATAAGCAGCTTCACGCTGCTTGCTACTGGTTGGCAACTGTCCTCAAGCACTGCAAGCAGGCTGTGGAATACCAATGGAGGAGAGGAGAAACAGACTGCTACTGCCCTTGAAGCTCAGTCCTGATCATCTCTGGGTATCATCCCCATCTGCTGGGCTGTTACACTCCTATTTTCTGTTCACATCACCTCTCAAACAGCTGAATTGAACACTCTGGTTTGGTGTTTCAGAAACAAATAAGTTTTAGATTCACCAGATTACATGTTCACTTGTTTTCCCAACTGTCAAGGCACCACACATGGACACAAACATGGCTCAGTGCCTACAGCAGGCACAGCTGTGCAGTGCCATGACTAACCTAACAATTACACAGCAAAATGAGGCATGTAATGACCACCAGACAATTAACTCCAAAGAAAAAAAGCACATTCCACTACTCATCACATCCTTCCCACTGTGGCATGAAGCATGTGGGAAAAAATCTTGTGTGGAGAAACACAGCTCACCCTGCCTTTTGCCTGCAAAGCTCTAATGCCAGCCTGAAGTGGGGTGTAGGGGTTTTTTTATTTCACTTTTTTTTTAACTCACTTCAACACTGGTTGGACAGCACTCCACAGCCCGGCTCAGCATGATCCTGGCATCCTCAGGTTCCTCCAGCTCCACGGCTGCTTTCCACAAACGCACCGAGTTTGGAACATGCTCAAGGGCTAGAGAGGCAAAACAATTCTGTCAATCATGATAAAGTAGTTTACCAAGGAGATCTGTATTTTTTACACACAATATAATAAATGATTTGTGCTATTACAATGAAATGTCCTGAAAGCAGGAAGAGAGGGAACTTACTCATATTGGGCTCTTGCTTCAACAATGAGAATTAAAAATCAGAAAATAAAACACTTAATCATTTTAATTGGAAACAGGTTTCAGAGAGCCAAGGGCTTTTTTGCTGTACAAGCTGTAATTGCATCTTCCTCAGTAAAACACCTGGCTGAACAAACCCTCCAGTCTCAGCAAATGAGCAGATGAAGATCTTCAAAACTGGGCAGCTTAATCGTGCCGGGTCTGCCTTTATAGAAAAGAAGCATCTTCAACACTAACTAATAATACAGCCTTGTTCCTTACATGTTGAAACTGTCCCTTCACAATGTAGTTTTCCTGTAAGCCTCTTCTGACAGCTCAATGGACCCCAGCCTAAGTTCCCAAAAAGCTGTTGTCTTGCTATGCAAAAATGAAACAGGGATGCATAAAAACTTAAAGGTCTCACTGACACTCAGCCAGGAGTACCAAGTGTGCTTCCAGCAATCCAATATGGACTCCATCTAATTAGGATTCTTCAAGGCTTCCTTAATCTTTTCCAAGAGTTAGCTACTGCTGGTAGAACTGCATTATCTCAGCCTGTCCTACATGTGTTGTCTGAAACATTAAATGCTAAACAACAGCTTTCCTCAGCCCATCTCTTTAAGAGAGATTGAGAAACCAAAGGGGTTTTTTAGCCTTTTGTCACTCCAATTTGCACCCCAGCCTGCTGAAATCAGCTGCATTGCAGCATTACCTCCACTGCTTCCATGGTGATTGTACACAAATGTGCCATAGTAACAGAGGACTGAGCACATCCCTCTTCAATAAAATGAGCACAGGCACACAAAAATGAGTGGGAAAAGGCATCTAAACCTATTTTGGAACTAGCTGGGCTTCCAGGCAAGGCTGTTCCTTGAGGCATTGCTGCAGAGGCAGAGGCACAGTAATGAACCTCAGCTCAGAGCACATCCCACCCCTACACAAACTGAGATTTACAACAGGCATTAACCATTTGTCTCCAAATCTGCAGCTGCAGGAGATTTTCCTGAGAATTTAAGTGAATAGTGTCAGCCTCCAAGAGCTGAAAGCATCACTCTGCAGGACAGAGCATGTTTTCATAAATACAGAATTCAATTTTTAGACCTCAAGCTGTATTTCAGCCACTCAGTTTGCTGGGTCTCCAGTCAGACTGAGGCTTTAAAAACTCCAGAGGTTCTGCTGGACAGTAGGAGTGCACGCAGCCAGCAGAGAGGAGAAACATATTATGAAAGGTCACACTTCAGTGACATTGCCTGGCACTCAGGCTTTTTTATTTTGGCAGAAATAATGGGTTATGCTGCCACTTAAGGCTCCAAGCTCCATATTACTGATGCTCCCCAGGCAGCAGAGGAGCACTGTGAAGCAGTTAACAGGACAGAAATTGAGAAGAGAATGATAAATCCAGTTCCATTCCACTAACAGTTTTGTATCGAGACATTAAGTAGGTGGTTCCAAAAACTCAGTGTTTTTCTCTTCATAAATACAGTGTTTGAAGCGAAGTTCAGTACTTAGAGGGTAAGTCTGCTCTCACACAAAACCCTCCCCTACCCAAGATGGACTCACAGATCTATTTCTGCTCCTTTAAAAGCATTTTTCTGTTCAATATCTGTGACTGTTCCTGAGAAGGACACACGGTGTCACAGGAGCAGCACTTCACACCATGTTGCACTGTGGAGCCAATTGAAATTAAAAAAGCTACTGAATAGTTAATACCTGAACTCTTTACAACTTCAACCCCAGCAACTTTGAAGTGCCTTTCATCCACATGTAGTAAGAGGTCATTTCAACAGAGATCTGCATTTTACATGCAAGAGGTAAGAGGTGGGAGGTAATTAATTCCTTTGAAGCTAAACCATTCAATACTGCAGACTGCTTCACAATGATTCAGTAAATGTATTAAAAATCCAGACCTTTTTCCCTGTCTAGATTAAAGTCAAGAGATGTAACTAATACAGTTCAGTAGTCATGAAGGAACTAATCTCTATTGATACAGGCCCAGCTACTTAAAGTAATCAAAGAATTCATATTTTGGACTTCTGAGGAAGACCTGGGTCCAGGACAATGCAACAAAGAGATCATTGTTTGGAAAAGACAGTAATTCCATGAAAGAGGAAAACCTCCAAGTGCAATGCAATCCAAGGAGATGTAAAGTTTCAGGTAAGCACCACAGAGAAAGGCTGTTTGTCAAGGACAGAACTTGCTCCACTAAAGCAAACCCTGCAGCTCAACAGGCTCCATGATAGGAGAACCCCAAGACCTCTAAAGCTCCTCCAGCAGCAGCCACTGTGGTCTCTAACAGGCTACAAGCAAGCAAGAACAATCAATTCCAGTATCTTTTCCAAAAAGTATCACAAGGTGACATCTAGAGCACCTTTTAATCCTTAGAACATCATTTTAACCACTTTCATCTACTTACCTAATTGTGATCAATCTGGAACTGGCTCAGGTAAGTGAAATATCATTTTGGAATTGTTCAGTACCAGCAGCTTTCTGCTGAAGGATGTTTTACAAACACTTCAACACCTTTGCTCTTTGGCTCAACAGCAGCAGGTTCCAGTAATATACACACTAACAACTGTAATTTCAACAAGGAAGCAAAAAAAGCACCTGGACTTATGGCCACATCCTGAACAACTTAAAGTGCAATATAAAGAGTGCAATGCTCAGCCTTCATTCCCTGACCCCACAGGAGCTCTCACCTTTCCTAAGGACACGTTTCTTGGCACGGATGTCTGTCTCCAGCTCTGCTGCTCTGATATAGATCCGCACAGACTGTGGAAGGTGCCGGACAGCCTGGGCCACAACAGCCTTGGCTGTATCTCCAGGCTGAAGCCGAGCAGCTTCCAACCAAACATCTTCACTCTGTCAGGAAAAACAACCCATCTTCTTTGACATCAAAACAAAAATGTAAAAGCAGAGCTTCCAGCTAAGCAGGTGTTTTGTAATACTGCACATAGTGAAGCTGTATCAGATAGAGCCTCAATCAAGCTTAACAGAAATTCTGCTGCTCATTAACCACAACTTTTTCCTACTATCCCACAAGAATCTCAGGGAAGCAAAGCAATTCTGACCTTAGGGCACATCTCTGTTCCTTTCATGATGAGGTTTCGAGCCACCTGGAGTTTGCCAGTGACCTCCTCCAGTCGGGCTGATGCTATCCAGGCTGGTGGATGGTGAGGATTGGTCTCTCGGACAGATTTCAGGAGCAAACGGGCTTTTTTGATATCACTAAAGGAGGAGAAAAATGGGAAGGAAAATTTCCAGCACATTGGGAAACAATTCTCCTGAATCAGGACATGCTCAGACCACAGTAACTGTGACCTCAAACTTTTCCATCTTGGAGACACAAATTACATTCTATCAAAACAAGCTTACAAATACACACTAGCATAGTGAGATCACAGTGAAAACCAGTTAAGTACTTAAGCAAGATTTTTGGGAATTACAGCTGGGTACTTGCAGTCAGAGGCTGATAAGCCCAAGCATTGATGTAAGTCAAGAATTAGCATCAATATTTGCACGTATTGCTCTGACTTAAATAGCAATTCTTTATGAAACAGATGTTAAACTCCAGGCTAAAGAGGTTCTCAGAGGTTGTCAATCAAGCCTAAATTAGCAGCACACAGGTACAATTAACCAGGTTATTTCCTGGCTGGCAGGCAGCCACACACTGCCATCACTCTGGCAAGGAAATAGGGCTGGAATGGAAACAATCCCTGCAATTGATGCATCCAGGTCAGATGCCAGTACCTCAGCTGAAAGACTATACCAGATCTCATGTTAAAAGAATTCATCCTCAAAAACTCACCTGGCATTTCTTACAGACTAAATGCTAGCTGAAAGCACCCACTCAGACAGATTTCCATTTACATGTAGGATCAGTGCCACTGCTAAGAGGATAAATCTGTTAATCCTTCTTAAACTTACTTGATATCTCCTCCGTGTGTGGGAATCATGGAATTCAAGTCTGTCAAATATCCTTTCGGGTCCACTACGGTCTGGCCACTCACAGAGTCCGACACCTGAGAAAGTCAAGTCAGAGCTACTGAAATGACTACCCACAGCCCCTGAACACCTGAAAAGACACTGTGGCTGTAGAAAAATCCTAGATATTCATCTGTTCCCAAAAGCAAGGAAGCAGGAAAACACAAAGCCTCGCTTATTAGCTTTTTTCCACTTCTAATATACATAACTTTAATGTTAAAATCCAGACAAGAAGCAGCTTGGTGACAAACAGACACCAAAGGCTCTGGCAGCCCTGCCAGCTAAAGGCATTCTTTTTAGAATAAACCAGATTTAGATCAGAAAAATCAATGAAAAAGAGCTGAAGTCAAAAACTATTTTTTTTTCAATAGTTTGTCCTGCATCCCTACATAAGACAGATGAGATGCTTCCCTTGGTAACACCACCTGTGCTGTTTGCCTCAAGTCTACCTCTGGTATAACCAGGCAGTTTTTTCTCCCACAATGATCAAGAATTCCAGAGACAAACTGGTATTTCTCAGGAAATTCTATTCATATTGATGGCATGAGATTCGGGGATAGGGACTACAAAATCATTTCACAGCTCAGGTGTTCTTGGATCTTCTAACATCCAAGAGAAATTAAAATTTTTCTAAAACCAGGACCTAAATAGCAGCACAACATGAAACCCAGGTATTCCTGTGACAGATCCTGCCTTCTCACATCCTTACCTGGCTTAGTCTCATATCCATCAAGGTGTTCCTGGCCTGGCCAATCTTCCTCATATCCAATTCACCTGTCCCAGGTGTCATCAGGCCTGGTGTCATTCCTCCTGGGTATGGAGTATTCAAACCCCCTGGATATGGAGTATTCAGTCCACCAAATTGCTAAAAAAGAAGAATGAGAAAGTCATTCCTAAAACCTCTTCTGAGATTTCAAAAATAATTCAGGCTATTGGCTGATTTGCACTTCCCCAGAAGCTGCAGGACACAGATGCAAAATCCCCACAGGTACCTATGATATGGCTTCCCTGGATCCCAAAACATTTCTCATATAGGATTTGCAAATCTATAGGTAATTACTAAAGTTTGGTCAAGTCAGTGAAATAAGCAACAAGAAAGTGAAAAATTCAAGCATAGGCATCTAAACCTGACACATTTAAACATGAGTATCTGCCAAGTCCCATGGACACGTGGAGCCAGTCTAGGACCAGTCAGCTGGTCCTTCAATTCTATGACCACAGTAGTCTCTGGCCACAGAGCAACAAGCTATATTACTTCATTTTCAGTTGACTGAAAGGCAAGTAATTTTTAACATAATTACCCCAAAGCTGAGCAAACCATTAGGTGAAAGCAAACTTTATTTCCTGTTCCCTTTTTGCAAGATGTTGTAAAAGAAATGGTTATGCTCACCAAAACTATCACACTCTGCATTCAGCAAATAGGAAAATAAACAGTTCTTTCCATCTTTAAGACAAGAACCAGGCTTTCTCTGCCTATCCCCATGTTTTCTCCAGCAATGGCTGCACGCTGAAAGGCTCCAGCAAGCACAGGAGTGTAACACCCAGAATTCCTTTGGCAGACTCACAAACCTCACCAAGCTTTTGGTCAAGCATCTTTTCCCCAAATCCCAGTTTCCCACTCATCTCTAATCCAGTTTGGTCACAGCTTGCCCAGGTTTGCTGTGTACTCACTGTCTGGCGTGGGTCCACAGAAGTGTGGTTCTCCCCTGACTGCAAATGCTTTGCAAAGAAGCTGTCGGGGACGGGAGTCAGCTTCTCATAACGAGGATTCCTCTGCCGCTTGTTCCTGGCATCCCCAACCTCGGGGATGCTCAGCCACTCCTCCTCAGTAACCTCTGCTAATTTCCGCTGTTCAAACAGGAGTCATCATCAGTATTTGCTGCAGAAACGCCTCTTTAAGTGCTCTAACTCCTTAATAGATTTATTTTCTTGAAATAATTCAAGATCAATTTAACACTTAAGGGTCAGACTTTTTTCCTAATCCAATGTACAAAAGAATTAGGTGCATTTAATTAGAATTTGGTTTTAGTCCAGACTGAGATTCCAAATCAATTTTGTTATTAGATTCAGTGCTACAAACATTCAGATTAATCCTACTGCCTGGAGCATTGAGTGGTTTATTACTAATCATTAGACAACAGCTTAAACAATACATTTTACTTAAAAGAAGATTTAGAGTCAGGAGAGTCTGCTCAGCTACTCCTGCAATGCCAACAAGTTAGCAGTTTCTCTCAAAGGCAGAAGTGTAGAATTTTCCATAAAGCACAAAACAAAAATGATCAATATCAAAATTTGAAGAAATTTCACTACCTTGTGTATCCACAAGAACAGTGTTTACTCTTCCAACAGAAAGTAATTCTGCCCTGGAGAATATCAAAGTACTTATTTGCCAATACACAAAATCTGAGCAAAGAAATACACACAAAAGAACACACAGCCACTTCTTGAATCTCATAGAAAGTCCCATTACAGACATTTTTTCCTTACTTTCAAGTCTGAGAACTGCTGCTGAATTTTGGGTCGTTCCATACGGTATTTTTCTATTTCCTCTTTTTCTCGTTGCTCCCTTAGGAAAAGGAATACTGAGGTTATGCTCAAAGTAACACTTGGTTAGTCTCTGATTAAAGTGTTGACATGACAGAAAAAAGTGTTTGATAAGAGTTAGGGCATAAATAAAGGCATTTTTTCCAAGCTTAAATTATCAACATTATGACAAGAGATCCTTTATCAAACAAGACAGTATTATAGTGTAAAAACAGAGATCTCCAAGTGACCTTCAGTCTTTAATCTCCTCTTAGTGAGTAGTGAATTTAACAAGTAACACACATTGTTCACAAGCATGAGATGACTTTTCTAACAATTTCCAGTGCACCATGCAGTGTATGGTGTGTCAATACCAGTTGCTCAGCATCTCCCCACACCATCTTCATGAACTACAATGATCCTTAATTAACTACAGTCAAGTAATTTAACCACATCCACTGTCCAAGCAAGTGATGCAAAATCACCTGTCATCCTCAATTAACCAGAAAACACCCCCTGCCAGTGCTGGAGTTTATCCTACCTCCTTTCTTTCCTGCGTTCATCCATCCTCTTATCCAAAGCTGCATAAATAGCATCTGCTTCCTCGTCATCTTTTTCATAGGGGCCGCTGGAGAACAGGCTCCCAGCATAGCCATTGAACTGGGAATTTGGAGAGAGAGGAAAAAAAAAAGAGGGGAAAAAAAGGCAGTTTTTTAAAGCTCCTGTTATGCTCCTGCTACAGCCAACAATCACCTGAAAATGCACTGACAGGCTGTTTCTGACAACATTGCATCAGACTAACAATCCCTAAATAAAAGCATCTTCCCTCTACCACCCCATGGTGGTGTTCATTCTCCCACACCATTTGAAGTAAAACTGCTTAAAAATTGCTCCTTTCAAAATTGCTTCTCTCTCTAAACCACTTCTATTCAGCAATAAATGAGATCCCAGGGTAGAAAAGCCATTCTCTTCCATTAACCACTTTTTACATCAGTGAAAGCAAGCAGAAAGAGTATCACAACACTCAACTAACCAAAGTGGGACTCAAACACAAGAGACTACACAGGCCACTTAAGGATAATATATGGCACAGAATCACAGAGTCAGTTAGGTTGGAAAAGACCTCCAAGATCATGAAGTCCAATCTTGTCAAAGCACACAAGCTTTCATTTGTGGAGAATAAAAAAAAATACAACTCCTGAAATACTTAAACCAATTTTTACATATGGATATTTCCCCAAGACTCTCAGGGCTCTGTATCAGTAATTAAACCACAGTCCATGGAGCAAGGCCACAACAAAAATCTGTCAGCACCATGCCACTGGGCATACTGAGGTCTCAATCAGTAAATCAAAAAGGAAACGCTGCCTGCAAACTACAGGAAATTCTAGGTTTGAAGCCTCACCTAAAACCAGGGTTCACAGAAAGAGCAGGGAGCTCAGGGACTCTTGTTCCACCTGGCAAAAAACACCTCAAGGATGATGAAAACCTCCTCACCTCATCGTAGTTGGTGTCATTCAAGTCTTCATCATCATCATCTGCTGTCTGGTTCTTCTTCATCTGGTCCCCCACAGTTCTCTTCCCCGGCGGGGCATGCCGGTCATCCACGGGGTCGTTGGCATCGCGGGCAGGGCCAATATCAGAGCGGGTGGTGAAACCTGTGGCTCTGGAGGGATAAACCAGGGGCCGTTTAGATCACTGCAATCCCAGCCTGTCACAGTTACTGCTCAGAACAGGCAGCAGAAATATAATTCTTTTGGGAGAATGGCATCAGCCACTCCCCATGACCAGCATTTATAAAGCCGGGGGGAAAAATGTCCTTAGAATCATGGAATAGTTTGGGTTGGAAGGGACCTCAAAGCTCACTCCATTCCAACCCCCCACCATGGGCAGAGACACCTTTCACAAGACCAGGATGCTCCAAGCCCCATCCAACCCGGCCCCAGACACTCACAGGGATTGGGCAGCCACAGCTTCTCTACATAACCTTTTATAAGCAGAAATTTTTCCACAAACACTCTGCAACCACCCAGCTCACTGCTCTGCCACCCATTCTGTGCATTGCCTGCCTTCTGTCTCTGGGTCTCTCAGCTGACCCTGCAGGCTGTGGGGCATCACGGGCTGGGAAAAGGGATGGGGCAGCTGGAGCTCTTCTGAACCCCCACACCTGCCTGGCAGCACCTCCCGGGGCACGGCCGGCAAGATCTCCCCAAGGAAGGACACACCACAAACCAGCAGGATGAACACAACTCACACCCCAAAAAGGACACCCCAAAAATGGTCTCAGCCACCACCAAACCCCCTCACTGTTCCCTCAACAAAAGCCCCCAGTTTGATCATTTTCCAGACGGTCCCATCACTCAGTCACAGCATCAGGAGGGACACAACCCTTTGCTGGTCTGAAGCACCCGGGAACTCATTCCGGGAGCCCGGCTCGCTTTTAAACACAAACCCGCCCAGAGAAAGACCGAACTCGACAACTCTGAAAAGCCGCGCGGGGCCACCCCGAGAGGAGGGGACCAGTGGCGTGGGGAGTTGTGAGCCCAGCCGGGCAGCGAACGGGCCCAGGAACGGCCGGTGGGGCCACCGGGCTGTGAAGGAACCGGGATGGGGGGGCCAGGCCAGGCCTGGGCGGCGTCTCACCCGCGGCCCAGCCCCGGCACGTAGCCCAGGGGCGCGGGCATGCCTAAGAACGGCTTCTTTTTCTTGTTCATGATGGCGGTGGCGGCGAGACGACACCGAAGCGAGACCGGAGCAGGGACGGGAGCAGAGACGCGAGAGGCGGCCGGGAGAGCGGCGGCGGCGGCGGCGGCGGAAGCGGCCCCGGGAGCAGGCGGGGCCACCCGCGAGGGCAGAGCGGCACTTCCGCTCTCACCGGGGAGCAGCCCGCCCCCTGGCGGTTGGAGGTTCCGAGTGGTGGTGAGGATGATAAGGGTGGGAGAAATGGGAATGAGGATGGTGGGGAGGAAGGTCATGGGGATGATGAGGCTGAAGATGGGGATGTTGAGTTGTGCTGTCATGGAATTTCACATTTATAGCGATTTATTATTTTTGTTATTATTAGGAAATGAGTAACTGCTAAGGAACATCCCAGGCGGTGAGTGGCCCTGCGGGGAGCAAAGCTGACACCCTGTGTTTCGCGACTCCCAGCCAGAATGGGCGGGGAAAAGGGACAAAAGGGCCAGGATCATCCCAGGAAGGCCTGGAGCTGGCCAAAGCCCCAGCGCTGCTCACCCTTGGTTACCCTTGCCCTGGCTTGCAGGGGTGTGAGCCTTGCTCCCCCCCTTCCCTCTGCTTCCCTCCCGCTAACAATTTCCAAGACAAATTATTTCTAGGAGCAGGAGCAGGTTTTCTGCTCATTTCGTTGCCAGCCCGGCAGTTTCTCACTCCCGACTCTGCTGTGTGGTCACAGCAGGGATGGCCATGCCAAGGGACCAAGCTGTCCCAAAAGGATGGGGGCCACAGGTCCAGACCCTCAGAGTGCATGGAGAGAGCCCCTGTGCTCATCCGTCCTTCCCAAAGGTGTCCCAGGAGCTCCTGCCTCAGTTTCCCCAGCCGGAGCCCTGGGCAGGTTTCCCTTGCCCACCCACAGCCAGGGTCAGGATTAGTCAGCTGCCACCTGTAAAGCCTCCAAGTGACCCTGACGCTGCGTCCAGCTGTGACAGGGAACTGAGAGGTCCTTGTCCCTCGGGAGAGGCTCAGGGTCACAGAACACAAGGACGAGGGCAGCGAGAGGGGTGAGAAGGGGATGGGGCTGTCTTGGGGACTGTCCCCACCCCGCAGCCCCCTCCCAGCACCAGCCCCGCCTCCCACTGCCAGTCCCTGCCAGGCCTGGGAGCAGAACCCAGCTGCAGGGAAGATAAATAGCCCCATTTTGCATGCTAATGGCATCCCAGCCCCCCGCCGCTTCCCATCAATCTATTTTTGGGATTCGCTGGAGAAAAAAAATAAAAAATTAAATCCCTTTTGCCAAACAGTTGGAGTGGCAGAGAGGGAGGGAAGCTGCAGTATCCCAGCTCTCGTGTCCACCCTGGAGAGAGGGCAGAGCCCATGGGAGCATCCTCAGCACCAGGGAGGGGTGTGGGACCCCCTGACTCCCCAGCCTGTCCCAGTGAGCCTGGACCCCTCTAAATACCCAGAGCTGCATCCGTGCTCCAACACATCCGATGTCATGGAGCACCAGTGGGCCTTCCTTGTGGGCTGGATGTGATAAATTTTGGGGGTTTTGGATGCAAATTGGGTTCCTCCATCCTGCCAGAGAATGAAGGACTACGAAGAGCCCACCAGGAACCTCCCTGACCTATGGATGGATGGGGAGAGCAGGAAAGTGCCCAATCTATGCTGAGGGTCTGGAAGCTGCAGGAATTTCACTTTTGGGACTATCTCCTGAAGAACAGAGCTGAGGTGAGAGATGCAGCAGGGTGACCCCAGAATGGAGTTGGTGTTAGAGCTCTAAATCTTCTCTCTACACAGCAACTCTTACACAACGAGAAAACTCAGTTTACATGTTGAGTAAAATCAACCATAAATGAGTTTTAACAATCTCTGGGGATGGAGCCTGTGTTTGGTATGTCCTGGTGAGTGCAGGGGAGAGCACTGGCTGGGTGTCCCACCCAGCCTGGGCAGCAGAGCCACTGGGATCTCCGGGCTGATCTTCCCATGGTGTTGGAGCACGGCAGGGAGGAGCTGTCAGAATCCAGCCCCCAGGCATCCTCTCCAGCCCAGCTCTACTTTTTGGGCATTCCATGGCTTTCTCCTTGGGTTTCCTTTTGCTACACCAAGCCTGGCACTGGGTTGCTGCAGAAACGTGGCCAAAAGCCCAACGGGGTAATTAACCAGCAATTATTCTGACTAATGCAGCTGGGGGGTGGTGGGGTGGGAAGTGAGATGGGGAGAAATCCCTGAGCTGCTCCTGGGATTGTCAGGATCAGGAGGCAGTCCATCCCTATGGTGGGCAGCAGTGGGGTACCTGCACTGTGCATTGCTCTGCCCTCCCAAAACACCTTAAAGCAGGGTGTAAAGCCGGAAGAAAAGATCTTTTCTCCCTGGTGCAACAAAATCTGACGGGGTGAAGGGGCAACAGCACCTGTTAAAGTTGCAATTATGCTGCATCTTTTCCTGCAGGCAGCTGCTGCTGGGTCTGCATGTTGGCACAGCACTTCTTACCACCCCCGACAGCGTTTTTGGGAACGGGAATAAAACCCCAGAGGGATGAGACCACCCACAGCAGGTCACTCCTCTCTCCTGCCTCTGGTTTGGGACTTCCCAAGCTCAGTTTGTGTGTGTCTGGCTGAGGAGAGCGAGGTGGGAGGGGATGCTGGGCACGCCAACGGCCAGAGTCGCTCACAGAGGTTTGAAAGTAAAAAATAATCACTTGGATGAGCGCAAGGACAAGCTCACCAGGGCGGATCCTGCCAGGGACTGGGGTGAGGATCCCGCCCAAAGCCCAGCAAGGAGCAGCCCAGCCCACAGCCGGCTCACTGCGGCCCCTCACTCGCACAAAGCCGCCTCTGTGTCCCCAGGGAGAGCTGAGGCGGCGGCAGCTTCTCCCGGGACAACGGGAAAACAAACCCCAGGGCTCTCCCGAGGCTGGGAATTCGTGTTTTTAAATATCACATAGCACTGCAAGAATGCATCCGCGGGGCAGGATCAGCGCTGGGGCTCATCACAAGCAGTTTCCTGCTGCCTGCCTGTGGTGATAGGAGAAGGGGAAACGGCTTTAAACTAAAAGAGGGGAGATTTAGGTTAAATATAAGTAAGACTTTTTTACAGCAAGGGCGGTAAAACACTGGCACAGGTTGCCCAGGGAAGCTGTGGATGCCCCATCCCTGCAAGCATTCGAGGTCAGGCTGGACAGGGCTTGGAGCAACCTGGTCTAGTGGAAGGTGTCCCTGCAAAAGCCAGAAGGTTGGAATGAGATGGAATTGACTTTAAAGGTTCATTCCAACCCAAACTATTCCATGATTCTATGAAAATTCCTGTCGCAAAACACCTGCCTGCAAGCCCTGAGCAGAAATCCAGCCCTTTCCTATGTGCCAGTGCCAAGCAAAGGGACAGGACATCCCAGAGGTGCCAGGAATACCTCGAGCAGTGTGAGCTCCTCAGCTGAGCCCTGGGAGGGCAAAGAGCCCAGATTCGGCCACTGAAGCCCCACATTTGCACCCTCAGCCAGTGTGGTGCTTGCTGGGTGGTGGTGCCATTGCTTTGCACTCCCAAATGGGATGATTACTTGGATTTCAGACATAGAAGTGCAAGAGAAGACTAAAACAGGGGCTTGTTTTTAATCCCTGTCGTCTCAGCTCCTAAATTAACACTTTTGGGGCCTGTTCTCACTTGATTATCACCCGATACCGTGAAATCCTCTGAAGACAGGATGTCCTAGTTAACAAATCAACTCTGTATTAGGTAAATATACATTCTGAAGTTTTAATTAGTCCCATGCTACGATACAGAGGCACCCTGAGTACTCATCTGCAGCATCTGCTCCCCTCTGCACCCCAAGCCAAGCTCTGGTGTGTGGTGGGAATTTTGCCAGAGCCGGCGGCAGCAGGTGCCAAGATCCCACAGCAGCTGGGAGGGAGCGAGGTGCCTTTGAGAGTCTCCCCCAAAGCCATTGAGGGTCTCAGTGACAATTACCAGAGATTCCTAAGGGGTCTGCCACACCTTGCACCCTCAGCAATCCAGAGAGCGGAGTTGGCATCAGCCACAGGTTTGCTGGGAAGAATCCCCATGTAGGAGAGAGCTCAAGGGCACGGTGTCTTGCCAGCAGAATGCTAATGATGCTGCCCAAATGGCATTCCTTAAAATTGTCTTTTCATCCAGTGATGTCCAAAGCCAAGAGCTCTGGCAGATGGACCAACTTTTCCCAAGGTGCCCAGTGATTTGGGCAGCTGCATGAGTTGGGTGAGGAGGGTCCCTGTGCCCAGGGCAGTATGTCCATGGTCCTGCCCTCCAGCCTGCTGTTCCAGGTTTTTCTCCAACAGCTGAGCCATCAGCAAAGCTGCTGCCTCTGGTCATCATTGCCCCAGAGCAACAGGCTCGAGTTTGGGGGATTTTCACTCGTTTCTGCCACCCAAGGTAGTGCAAGCTCCGACCGTGGGCAGGGTAAGGAGTGAAGGTAAAGGCAAAAATGAATGTGAAGGTGATGATGAAAGTGAAGGTAAAGTGGTGATGAAGGTGAAGGCCTGCTTAATCCCCCAAAACACCAGGTCTCCCATTTGCTTTCCAGTTCTGTTATTCCCCGTCCCTTCTGCTCTCTCCATCTGCTCTGCACTCCCATCTGTGGCTCCTTCCTAAAAACCAGTGTCACTTCCCCCCCCTTCCATTCCCCAGACCTCTCTTCTTCAGTAAGGGGTGGCATTACAACCATCTGATCTCTGCAGCACCAGGTGACAACGTGTGGGGGACTCCAGGTAATCCATCCCACCATCCCCACTGGGATCAGCACTCCCTGCATCCTGAGAGATGCAGCCAAAGGTGGGAGCAGAACACAGAGCATTGGGATGCAGTTTGAACTCTGGCATTCCCTAACTTCTGATTTTGCAGCTTGCCTGTGTGAGCAACCAGCTCCCAGATCCCAGAGCAGCGTGCAGTGGCAATCAGAGCACGGCAAATCAATTCATGCCAGGCTGTACCTTGCAATGTAAATAATAAATAGGATTCGGTAGCAATTGAATGCAGCCCAGAGCCCTGAAATTGGGCTTGGAGAAAATAAGAACTTGAGGCTGTTAAGATGAAGCAGGGTGGTGTATGGTCGTTAGCTGTGAGATGCTGGAAAGCTCTGCTTGGATGATGGTTTTCATTTGTGCCCATGCTGGGCACTGGAGTAACAAATGCAGCACTGGGATGATGGCAATGCCCAACCTGGGGAGAACCGTGGTGAGGATGGCAGGATCCATCGTGCTCAGGCTTCAGTTCCCTAATGGAGAGCAGATGGAGCTGGATGGAATTATTTTGGCCCCAAAAAATTACAAGACATGTAAAAATAAAACCCTGTAATTAGGGGGAATTTCATCAGGTTTCAGTTGGGATAGAAGAAGCCAGAGAGCAGCGTTCAACTGCTGCAGAGTTGCAGCTGGACATGGGGCAGTCTCAGCACAGGGTGGGCTGAACTACTGCAGAACCAGCAAAACCTCCCCAATCCATCAAATACCCATGACCACCTTCTTAAAATACATATTTTTTTATATACAAATAAACTAAAATGCTGGTTTTCTGTTTATTGCCCTTGCTGGGCATTGATTAGGAACCTGGCAGAGGTGGATCCTGCTGTCCTGCTGTGTCCTTGCAGAGTTAACATCATGTGTGTCCTCTCATTGGATTAAGTTGCAAATCCACAGTTTCACTTGGGGAAGCAATATTAAAAAGAAAAAAAACAACCCTCTGTGCTGAGGGAAAGGAGATGATCAGGCTCTCAAATAATTACAGGCTGCCTTGAAAATAACCATGATGTGCCAAAATCCAATTAGAAATATATCTATATAAACCTCCAAATGGAAGAGCTTCCATCATTTCAACCCCTCTCCATGTCCCAGGGAGCAACAAAGAGGGAGCAATGCTTTGGATGTCCTCTGACAGTAAATCATGACCCTTGGGAAGCTGCAGATGTCATGCTGTGAGTGGCACAAGGGTTACCTGCCCAGCCAGGGACCAGAGGACAGCACAGGTTCTACCTGGGCTCTATAAACCAGAGCTCAGATGTCACCTGCAGCACCCCCGCCCTGCAGCACTGAGCTTTGGTTCTTTTATTATCTGCATGAAAATAAATTCTTTTCACAGAGAGATTTTCACAACACTAAATATTTCCATGCCTGGTTGAGATAAGCACCATCCATCAGCCCACACCAGGCAGGAGGCTTCAGCACGAAGCTGTTTTTGATTCTATCTCCCTGCAAGTGCCTCAACAAATTCATTTTGAAATCTTTGCACAAAAAAATCAGGGGGGGCGGGGGGGCAGATTTGGGAAAACCCTTCCATGATGTTTAGCATGGGAGTGTCTGTTCCCAACCCATGGGGCTGCTGTGAGGGGGGGTCCCCAATGCCCAGCTGCATTCACAGCCCCCAGGCCTGCGGTTGGGTACCACAGGGAGCTTTGTGGAGGTGACATTCCAACAGGGCAGGATGTCCCAAGGCCACCGAGACCACGTGCCTAGCCACTGGTGGATGTGTGATTCTGGTTCCTCCCCCTCGCTGGGTGCTCCCTTTTCCTGCTGACGAGCGGTTTTCATTAACAAGCAGACAAGCAAAGCACCAGAGAAATTAGCCACTTTTCTCCTTGGACAAATAACTTCCGTCTGAAGGCTTTTCATCTCCTCCCTCTCATCCTCGCGGGGCGCGGCGGGAGGAAAGCTGATGTTTAATTACTTCCTTTATTCTCTGAAAAACGAACATGCTGAATCATCCCAGCCTCGAACCCTCTCTGGAGCCTGGGAGGGATGGGACCCACGGGAACACTGGTACTCTCCCTACCCAAATCCATATGCATGTGGAGGGGAAGCTTGTTGGTCAGGGGGTCACTGGAGCCACTGTCACCAGCTTGTCCCCTTCCCACGCCATCAATGTCCTGGGAAAAGGACCCCTGGCTCATGCTTTGAGTGTCCCAAGCTGTGTTTCGGTTTAGGGCTTTCCCTCCCTGCTGTTTAACTCCTGTTTAACTGTGGAAAGTCCTTAACCAGACATTAAAAGAGCCAAAGTCAAACCAAAACCCAAGACAGAGTTGCTGGGGTTGTTTATAAGATGCTCCACCATGGGAGGGATTGAGTGACAACCCAAGAATGATGCTGGATGCTGTAAAACCAAGGATGGCTGGAGCATGGAGCAGGTGTGGGGATGCATGGGACCACACCACCTCCCCAGCCCTCCCCACGCTGACCCAGGCTCTCAAGGTTTTTCTGAAAATCCTTTGGAATTTCAGATGGATGAGCAGTCTGAACTTCCCCAGGTACCCAAACCCCACTACAGTATCCCTAGGCCATTGGGATGCTGGGCTGGCACCAGGCTCGTTTGCCAATGAGGAGGAAACAAATTCCATCCCCTGGACACGTGAAACCTTTCCTGGAGAAGTGCAATTACCACCAGAAAAAGCATGGAACGCGCAGCACTTATTTTTAATAACAGCTTGGTGTAATCTGCACACATTTCTCAAGCGACATCAGCCTTTTCCTGCCAAGGCCCCTCTTTAACCACATTTCTCTTGGAAAATTTCTGCCATGGCTCAAACACTCTGTGAACAGACAAAGGCTGAGGGAGAAATGGGAAATTCAAAAGGATGGAGAACACGTTCTTTCTTTATCTGCCTGCTACAAGCAGCATTGCCCTGCCTGCTCTCTCAAAACAGGAGGAAGAATGCCAACTCCCCCCCAAGGAATTCTCGAGGGATCTTTTAGTAGCAGACTCCTTGCAGTCTACACACAGGGTTTGTGGCCTGATGTCCCCACTACACGCATGGTTTGTGACTCGATGTCCCTGCTCCCTGCCTGGCAGCATGGTTGGCTCGCTGAATGTGTCAGCCCTGGCCAGCTCCCAGCGCAGAGCTGAGCCAGCATCCAGCCTTGTCAGGGGCTTGAGCCTCATCCAGAGCAGCTCCTGATTGAGCATCCAAAATTTTGGAAAGCTCCTATTGATTTGGGGAGCTGAATTTAGTTTTGGCAAGTGCTTCGCTCTCACACAAACAGCTGCACAGCCCACATCCAAGAGGGTTTTATGCTGTAGCTATACAAGGCAGATGAACAGTCACACAAACCCAGCACGAGGCTGTGCAAGGTCACTGCCACCTGCTGAACCTTCCCAGCCCACAGGGCGGTGATCATCACACAATGTGCTTAAGATGAGTATTCTTCCTCTTAAAACAAGGATGAGGGTGCTGTCCTGTGCTGCAGTGGGTCTGTGACAGGGAACCCTTGCAAAGGTGGAGTATGGCAGCACAGGCATCTGCTTGTCCTTGTCCTGGACACCCAGAGGTGCCCCAACCCCTCTCCCAGCCCAGTGCAGGATGACCACAGGGTGCACAGCCAGACCTCGGTGCCTTGGTGGCTGCAGGCATTGGCAGTGATAGTCTCTGTCTGTGCCACAGCTGAAGGCAGGCACCTACAAAAATACCTGTGGGGTTGTCACCCCAGTGTAGTGACAGGTGCTGGTGACACCGTTCTGCTTGATGCTGGTGTGCTGAGCACCAGTGAGGTTTGGTGGGTGCCCACTCATGCTGGGACCACCCACCAGCGCCCACGGGGGTGAGCACCCTCCTTTGCTTCCCCCATCCAGGGAGCTGGAGGTCAGAGGGAGAAGAGACATTCGGGGAGGAGGGAAGAACCAGGTGTTTTCTGCTCTGTGCCCACTGCAAACATGACCAAAAACCTGTCCATGGTGCCCACTGCACCCTGGTGCCCCCAGGGACCTATTCCCCCAGCTGGAGAGAGATAGCGGGGATGATGCCCCAGGCAGGGATCGGGGGGTGATGCCCGCAGCCCCGGCCGGGATCGGGGGATGCTCGGGGATCCTCGGCGCGGGCGGCAGCGCGGGGCCGGCGGCGGGCGGAGCCCCCGGGGGTGGCAGATCGCGGCGCCGCCCCCGGCGCGGACACCGGGGCGGGG
>JACBWW010000027.1:4280732-4299009 GCA_020086605.1 Lanius collurio
CAAATGCGGTGTGACGACCTGCCCTTAAGGGTCGTCACACACGGGCAGCCAGGCAAAGCAACAAAGTGATTTCATTCCTTGTGAAGCTTGTTTCAAGCTTCTCCCATTAATCCCGGGAAGCCTGTCGGACCCCAGCAAGCCTGACTGCCCCCATTGCGGCTGCCTGCAGACATGGCCCCACCTGGAGGGCAGATCTGTGGGACAACCACATGTGCGATGGCATCAAAGACACATGGATGTTCCTGAGGCCACGCGGAGAAGTGGTGGCAGAGGACAGACCAGGAGTCAGGCAGTCTATGCTTGTCCAAGCACTTGGCTCTCCTCGCTGTGCCCCTGCCTGCTCCTCCTGCAGCTTGGCCGCCTGCCACCGTGTCCCCCGGGCAGGTCCTGGTCACCTGCGAGCAGGAAGCACCCACGGAAAGTCCCCTGGCAACCGGTTTGCTGGTGGTGATCATCCCGGGCCAACTCAGGACCCACACAGAAATGCTTTTGCCGGGGAATGCTGCCACATCCTGCCCCGAGGTGCCTATCCCAGGGAGGTTTCCCGTCCCTCTCCCCACCAGCAGCTGCTGCTGCTCTGAGCCTCTCCGTCGCTCACGTTTCACCAGCCATAAAAGTGTCTGGAGAGGGAATGGGAGCGGGAGCAGCGTTGCGCCTGGCGAGGAGAGGGAGCGGCGTCTGTCCCTGCCACTGCTGCCGACCCTGTCCCACCGCTGCTGGTCCTCCTGCGGTGACCCGGACCTGGTCTCCCGGTCCTGCGTGGCTGGAGAGATGCCCAAAATGGATCCAAGAGCCATGGAAACAAGTAGGCAGCGATTCCCCGGCGGCAAACAGGCAGTGGGGTGTCACTCACAGGGTGCAGGCAGACAAGACACAGGGACCCTGGACCAGCTCGCAGGGACTTGGGGCAGCGGGATCACAGTGGCTCTTTGGGGACCTGAGCTGAGCTCTCCCCTCCCCACTCCAGCTCGGGCTCGACCAGCCTGGAGGTTCCTGCATTCCCATTTCAGGATTCAGCACAGCCTTTGCTCTCCGACCCGCGCTACCTCTGTGGGAGCCGCACTTCTGCCCGGCCCCCAGCATGACCCACGATGGCTTTGGCCGGGAGCGGGTGCAGCCCACACTGAGCCCGGCGGCCCCTTCCCCTTAAGGTTGTTCAGCACCACGCTCCTTCTCTGTTTTTCCCCCTGCATCCCGACTGCCCTAAGGCACCGGTGACCCCAGAGCTTCCACACTCGTGCCATGGCTCCGGCTCGACCCCAGGGCACTTTGATGCCCGCCTAGGCTTCCTGTCCTTCCCGGTGCCAGCTGGCCCTGCCGCGGGATTAGGCGGGAGCACGAGAGGAGAGCACCGAGCATCTCTCCGGCTCAAACGCCCACGGGGCAGTGGGGAGGGGGTGTAATTCACCCCCCTCTCCATGTGAGAGCGGCTTGGGGCTACCCGGAGCTGGGATGAGCGTGCAGCCGGTGCTCAGAGGCAGTGGGCGGGAGGCGTTCAGGGGAATCAGTCAGGTGTGGACGAGGTATGAGGGGAGGCAGGGATGGAGCCGCACTCGTGACAGCGGTGCCGAGCGCTCACGCGCATCCCTCCTCCCGCCGAGATGCAGCAGGGCCGGCCATCCCTCTGCTGCGTCTCCACCATCCGCAGCTCGCAGGGACCACCCGAGCCAGGTGAGGGGTCTCCAGGGTAAGGCCGGGGGACTGTGGGGCCAGTGGGCCTGGGGGGAGATGCTGCATGTGCATTCCTGGCCGGAGGGCACAGCCTCCGGCTTAGAAGAGGGGCGGAGGAGATGGAGGGAGGCTGGGTGGTCCTGCAAATACTGTGGCTCCCTGTGCAGGGCAGGGAAAGGAGAGGAGAGCCCGTGTTGGATGTCACCCCCATGTCCCTGCGTAGAGCCAGCCCAGGGCTGTCCTGACACGGGGCTCCTTTGTCCCATCCTTTCCTTGCTCCAAAATGCTCCCACATGCCCCGCTCAGCACCCTCCTTCCCGTCCCAAGTCGAGTGCTGCCAGATGATGGGGAAGTTGGGACCAAGGGCTAGGCTAGGGGAGCTAAGACTGGAGGAGATGCTGGAGCCAGGGCCTCTGGGCTGCAGGGTGGCCACTGCCTGCCCCAATGAGGAGCCATGCCCCCGACGCTCTTGGATCTGCCTTTCTTTCCAGCTCGATTTTCCCTTCAACTTTCGCCCCTCTTTCCCATCTGCTCCCACTCCTGTTCCTGCCTCCAGCAATGTTTGCTGCAGGAGCAGAGATGCCCATGTCCTGCTGCTGGTGGCAGATGCTCCATAGCTCCCTATGGACATGGGTCCTGCTGATGGCCAGAGCCCCCTTACCTCTATTCCTTGTAGCAGGTCCTGGCACAGCTGAAGGACACAGCTCTGGCACCAGCCACTCCTGACCTGCCAGGTTGATATCCACTGCAGCACCCAGTGGGGTGGGCAGTTTCCAGCTCAGAGGTATCCCAGCACAGCTACAGTACTCAGGGTGCCAGGGACAGGACAGTGGCATCTCAGACATCCTTGGCTGGAGGGAGCACAGCCCGCTCTGGTCCTCACCCGACAGGCTCAGGGTGTCTGAGGCTGTTGGAAGTCATCAGAGACATCTCCATCTCCTGGGACAGGGGCAGAGACCACCCCTACCAGCCCTGTCTCTGCTCCCTGCTGAGCCTCTCCACTGATCTCCCTCCACCTTGTTTTCTGTAAAATCATTCCCCCAGCCATCAGACAGGTCCCCTGCCCCAGTTTCCCCATGGCAATGCTTCCTGCTGGGTGTGCTTAAGACGTAACATTGTGTGATGTGGTCTGGGTATCCTGGGACAACCTTTTCCTGCTCTATTTTGATTTTTTTTGGCCAGTGGTTCTCCTACTGCATAAAGGTGTACTTGAGTGGTCTCTTTGAAACCTCTTCCTTCTTAAAACCCACTAATCAGGAAAACGAGCTGCATCGGGGTTTCTCCAGCCCTCCCGCTCTCCCAGGGTGGTTTATCCTGGAAGTGGGTCTCCTTTGGGTGCTGCTTTGCTCTTGGAGGTGGTTCATGACTTGCCTGGCTCCCCGTGGTGGGAGCAGGTGAGGTGGGGCATGCTCTCATCTTTGCTTCTGCGGATCAGAGCTGCTTATGTCGAGCCGTCTGGCTTTTATCCGGAGCAGACAGAGCGTGAGCCCCTAATACCCACTCACCCTCCTCCTACAGCAGCCGGGTCCCTTCAGCCCCCCTCAAGGAAAAGCTTTGCAACCTCATTGCAACCCCACCACCCCCAGCTTGTTAAAACACAAGGAACTGGACTTCAATGATCTTTGTGGATCCCTTCCAACTCAGGATATCCTATGATTCTATGAATAAGGGACAAAAAGCACTTGTTGTGGGTAAATGGCTCTTTGTGGTCACTATTTAAGGGCTGGTGTGTGTTCGGCCATCAGTGGGGTACACAGTAGCTGTCCCCAGGCACCCATGGTCTGTGCTGGAGGACCAGCCTACATTCCACTCCCCACCAGGCTGCCCAGGGAGGGTTTCTCTGCTCCCCTTCCCTTGGTGGTGGCAGTTTGCTGTCAGCCTGGTCCATGGAAAGCAGCTTCCCTTGGCATCCTGGTGCCTGTCCCGGCAGAGTGACAGTAACAAGCAGGAGGTTCTCACCACGTGTCGGGGATCAGCTGCGGGTCCCGCGTCTGCTCGGCTGGCGGGTGTCAAAACAAGCGTCACTCGTGAGGGGTTTGTGTGGGCAAACATCTTGTCGGGTGCCTGCTGGATCCCAGCGCCAGCTGGCAGTTCCTGGGCTGGTGGATTTTCTTCCTGGCAATGGGAAAGGAAGGCGGGAATGGGGAGGTTTTAGAGAGAGGGGCCCACAGCCTGAGTCCAGCAGGTCCTGTGGGGTAGAAAAGGTACTTTTGAGTGCCCAGGCATGGGGCAGATGGGCACCATGGCCGTCTCTCACCCCCCTTCCCTCTGCAGCCGCCGCTGCCGCCTCCGCTCACTTCAGCTTCTGCCGCAGCCTCCTGGAGCACACGGTGTCGGCCGAAAACCTCAGCTACCGCCTGCAGAGGAACCCGGGCAGCAGCCTCACCTGGCACGACGGCCGCAGCCAGCGCCCCGACGGCGGCCGCACCGTCAAACTCCTGCGGCAGCCAGGCACCGATGGCTTGCAGGTACCCCCACACCCCACCCGGGCATGCCAAGGAGAACGCGGCTCCTTATGTCCACCAGATCATGGACACCCTGCAGGACCATCTCCTCTTTCCCTGCAGGATCAGCTCTTCAGATCTTGTTTTGCTGAAAGTCTCCATGATTATTGGGCATTTATAGTAATATATATAAACATAGTAAGTTTTTTTATCAAGCTGCGGGCTGTGCTGGGGTGAACTCTCTGTTACCTTCCTTCTGTCTGCCACTTCCCCTCTGTGCATTACCTGCCCTCCCACCTGGAGCTGGGTATTTTGCAGTAAATGTGCCAGAACCAAATTCCTTATAATGCCTTAAAATCGCTGAGTGCTTGGGTCTGTCTCTTAGCCAGGTTTGGGGCACTGTCCTCCTAAAATTTGAAACTTTATCGTACAATGGAGGCCTTGAGCCAAAGATTTCCATCCATTCACTGCTTCACAGCCACAGGAAGGAGCTTCATCCCTGCGAGTTGCCCCTTGCAGTGCCCGGGGATGGCTCCCACCCCCCGGTTCCCCCAGCCACCTCCTGCCTTCCTGCCAGAGCAGCGTCTCAGCCTTCCTGCCTGCTCTCCTCCACACCGGCGCTCGATATTCACGGCTGAGAATTTATCAGAGAGACAGCGCGGCTCAGCCGTCTGGAAAACGACCCCATGATCCCTTACATCCTTCCTGCCCCTCTGGGGAGCGCAGGGGCTCGCCTGGAGACCCTCCATGGGAAGCAGGGAATGCACGCCGAGCAGGCAGCGCAGGGTTTAGGGATGCTGGGATGGCCCCCGGTGCAGGGCCGTGTCTGATGAGTGATGTGCGCGCAGCCGTGTGCGTGCCCAGGGAAATTGCCAGTTGTTTGTCACCTCTTCCCCCGTGCCTCGGAGGATTAGTTGGATAATAGCTGTGGGAAGCTCGCGGTGAGCTCCCCGGAAGCTGGTTGTTATTCCCCCCAGCCCCTCCGCTTCTCATCATCACTCGTTAGTGAAGCCAGAGCAAATCGGCGCCTCCTCCTCCTCCTCCTGCCCACGGCTCACTCTCCGGCGCGCTCAGCCGAGTGTGAAGGAGCCGCGCAGCCGGCGAGGGCTGGGGCTGCTCCTGCAGGCAGGAGACTCCCGGGATGCGTCTGGTGGAGCCGGGCAGCTGCCGGGGTCTCCCCCTTCGGTGAGGGCTTGGTTTGGAAACTGCATCGTCTGCCTTGTCTATCGTATTTCCATCTGCTTTGGAGACAGACTCCTTAGTTATCAATGTACAGCCTCTCAACTTTGCCTTCTTCCCTCTTGCTCGAATGTTCCCAACGAGGTCTGCTTGAGGAAAAGTTCCTTTCCAAGCTCAAACGCTCCCCTGGGCACAGGCAGCAGCCCCACCAGGCTGGCCGGGCTCGATGGCAATGCCTGGCACGGGGCAGGGAACACATCCCAACCCCTGCTTCCCTCCACTGCCTCCTCTGCAGCCCCTCTCAGGAATGTGTCATTAGTTTCAGTAACTGCGAGATGTCTGGAGTCCTTCTTACACTAATTATTCCTGCTCCTCTATTAGACATGCTTAATTAGCCAGCGTTCACACGCAGAGGTCGATGTTGGCATACCGCAGGCCACATGCTGGTGACCTTTCCCATGCCGTGTGTCCTGCATCAGCTGCTGTTCCTGCTCTGTCCCTGCTGTGTCCTGGGCATGGGTGAGCCCTGGCAGTCCAGTCCCCTTGTGTTGTGGGAAACAGGGACCCCTTTTCCACCCCAACTTGCCTGTGATCGAGCCCAGAACAGCCCCAGCAGCTTGAGCACAAGCGGATGCTTTGGAGGGGCGATGTTTGCTGGTGCTGCTCAAGGATGAAGTCTCAGCATCACCAGCAGTGGAGAGCTCAGCAATCTCTCCTGGGTGTGAAAAGCCAGGACAGGGAGATTCTGGCATCCTCCAGCCCCATTTCTCAGCCAGCTTGGAGGATTCACTAGGAGCAGTAGGCTTGTTCCCCTGTGCAGTCACAGCTCAAGGTGTGTGATTTGGTCTGTACAAGATAAATCCAGGCTACAACAACCTTGCGACACCAGAGTGGCTGTGATGGAGGAGAGAACTGGAGTTACTGAGTGGCTCAGTGTGAGGCTGGGTGGCTCAGAGTGAGACTGGCCACTGCAGCAGATAGCTGGAGGGAGGGAGGGAAGGTGGGATGGAGGGATGCTGTCAGATAAGCCCCGTCTCCCTGTGGGCATAACTTGGTACTGTGCATGGCATAGCTCAGCAGGTGGTAGAGGGTGACCAGGGCACACTGGGGTGCTGGGCACTTGTGACCCTGCTTTATCCTGGGTGTCTCTGGACACAGCAGCAGCCAAGAATGGTCTGTGGGTTTCAGAGGTGGCCTCGGACACCTGCAAGGCTGCAGGACTTTATTGTGACCAATCAGCTCAGGGTTGAAGGGAGGTGAGAGAGAGTCCTTCCTGCTCCAGGGCACCAGCTGGCTGCCAGCTGCTTTCCTGGGGACTTCTGGTGGAGATGAGTTTGCACCAATACCAACATCTGGAGGGGATGGCTTTGCACCAGTTCCCGCTGTCCTGCAGGACCTCACTGGCTCCATCCCCACTGAGAGCTGCCAGAAAGTGCCCATCTCTGCCTGGTGAGGAGGGGACACTGAGGACCCCCCAGGACATCTCCTGAGCCTATGCAATGCTCTGCTGGGTTTGGGAATGCATAGGGGAGGGAAGCTGGGTCTCGTTTGCAGCAGGAGGGCTGGGAAGTTTAAAGTGTTGGCTCTATATACGACAACAAGCTCAACCTCCTATCCCCACTCTCCCTGCCTCCCTTATTGGTTCCTCTGATTTTAGGGTGAGCCCAGAGACTCCAGAGGGTGTGGAGCTGAAGTCTGCCAGCATCACCACATGCAGCCAACCCCATACACTGACCTCCATTTTCCTCCTTGGAGGGTTGAATCCCACTAATGCCCTTCCCTCCCACTCCCCTTAGGTCCGTGGCTGTGACCACTATGGCATCTACCACACCAGCCCCACGCTGGGCAGCCTGGTTAAGCCAGTGGTGCTGTGGACCCAGCAGGATGTGTGCAAATGGCTGAAGAAGCACTGCCCACACAACTATCTCATCTACGTTGAGGCATTCTCCCACCATGCCATCACAGGTACAGTGAGCCCTCTGGACTGTTTGCCATTGGCATGTGCTCCTGGGAAAGGCTGGTTGGATGTTTGTGTTTCAGGAGATGGACACCCCCCCCATTTTGGTCCCCTCTCCCCATGAGCAGCAGCCAGGGTGAAAGCAGGGGACGCAGTGACACTGACCCAGGCTGGGCAGGAGGCATCTGCCACCAGGGTGAGCTCCAGGATAGGCTGGAGGTTGTTTAAAATCATAAATTGGTTTATTAAATGGGGAAGAGTCTTCTCATCATCCAGATTAATATAATAGCAATATTTTTATAGTTTTTTAAATACTGAACATTTTTGCTGAAGAGAAAAATCTCTGCCCAGTTGGAGTCCAAGTTACAAAAGTCTGTTCAGGCCCAAATCCAACTCTCAACCAAGTCTTTTGAGGAGACTCACCTCTAGGATCTGCTCCCTCCCCTTTGTTCCCTGGAGACAATGGCTTTGACCTCCGTGTGAGAGCACTATTCCAGTCCAACTTCAACATGTGCAAGGCCAGACTGAGCTCTGCCAGGGCCAGGGGATGGTGGCAGGGAAGTGAGGGCAGGAGCTGCCTGGGGGGGATGCAAAATCCTAATGCAAGAGCTCAGCCAGCCAGCCCTTGCTCAGACAACAAAGGCAGCATTAGCGAGTGTACGCTGGGAAGCAAGGACAAAAGCTGGTTTAAAATCCCTCGCCTAATAGCCCGAGACTGGAAGGAAGCGGCTCGGTGGGGAGCAGAGCGCTAATGCGTTGTGATGGGCACCCCCATTCCCCCGGGACGAGCAGCCTGCGTGGGGACCCTGCACTCAGAAAACATCTCCTCATGTGGGAGGTGGAGCGGAGAAATGGAAAGCTGCTGCCTGCGGGGATGGGCTCCATGATTGCTGCTGGTACCTGTCGGAGGCTGGGGACATGAGCTGCCACCTGGCGCTCTCTGAAAGTGAGGTCATGAACCAGAGTGGTTTCAGTTGGAAGGGACCTTAAAGCTCATCTCATTCCAGCCCCCTGCCATGGGCAGAGACACCTTCTGCTAGACCAGGTTTCTCTAAACCTTATCCATCCTGGTCTTGAACACTTCCAGGGATGGGGCAGACACAGCTTTTCTGGGCACCCCGTGCCAGGGCCTCACCACCCTCATAGGGATGAATTTCTTCTCAATATCCAGTTTAACCCTATCCTCTGCCAGTCATTCCCCCTCATCCTATCACTCCTACTTCAGGCAGTGAGAGAGCATTCCCTCCTCACTCCTCCACGCTGATGGGCTCCCCTTTGTGTAGCCCTTTCCTGGAGCCATCCCCCCCTCCATGGGGCTGGTTGGGCACCGAGCGATTCCGTGTTTGCAGGCCGGGCGCTGCTGCGGCTGAATGGGGAGAAGCTGCAGCGCATGGGGATCGCGCTGGAGACGCAGCGCCAGGAGGTCCTGCAGCAGGTCCTGCAGCTCCAGGTGCGCGAGGAGGTCCGGAACCTGCAGCTGCTCAGCCAAGGTAGGGCTGACGGGGCGGGGGGAGGCTCCAGGGCTGTGGCACACAGGGATGGGCTGTGGTGTACAGGGCCAGGCTGCCACACACAGCCCAAAATCCGTCAGTGGCATTTTGCACGGACGGGAAGAGATTATCTGGGGCTGGCAGTGGGTGAGCTGCAATGTGCCACCCTGCAGGCTGTTTATTCCTTCCTCTCCCACCTTGTTCCAGCTTCTTTTGGAAATGTCTCCTAGCTGATCCGTCTGTTTGGCAGATTGCACCAACACTGTGAACCGAGCTCCGCTAGGATGGGCCGTGCATCGACGATACGAGACCTGAGCCACAGGCTTGGAATAAGAAGAGACACCTTCCCAGACACTCCGGGGCTCCTCTCCTGCTTCTTCCTTCTCTTTCTTTTTAAGGAATACATTCCTGTGCAGGGATGGAAGGTTTCTTCCAGCAGACATGGCTCTTGGCTGGAGGAAAATCAGCAAATCAGCTGCTGGGACAGATGATGAACTTCCATCCACCTGAGCCTGAGGGTTCACAGGGAAAGAGATTGAAAAAAGGAGATGGCAAAAGGCAGGGCTCAGCACTGTGGAGAAAGGGAACGCGGTGATTCCAGGGACAGCTCGGAGCAGGACACTGAAGCATTATGCACTTGGGCAACATCCCAGCACCCGGCAACTCGTGTCCATGCCTCGGAGCTTATTTAGAGAGCTTTGGTTTCCTCATCAGACTGGGCTGTATTCCAGCGTCCGGGGAGGTGACGTTATCAGTAGCAAATAAGATGATACAGCCAGCCAAAAAAATTCAAAGCAGGGCCAAGACTCCAGCACCCGGCTCCACTTGGTGAGTTAAAAAAGGAGCTGAGTCATCAGAGCTGGAAAATCTGGGAGTAAAAGCAGGGTGGATGTGCCTGGAGGGTGCCATGGCCTGGAGGAAGCTGTGCCAGGAGTTCATCCTTCATCCACAGACAGACAGGGGAGTCCCTGCAGGGGCTGGGGGGAGAGGCAGGGGAATGCTGCCAGGTGGTGCTGGGTGCTGTCCAGGGTGAGGCTGGGGAATCACAGGGGCCAGGTCCTCCCCAGCCCCTATGCCCAGCCCTGCTCTGCTCCATGCTCCCACCAGCTCTGCAGAACTCTGCTCATCCAGGCATTGGCAGATTCTCATCTTGACCTCCTGCCCAAGGGTTGGCAATGGTGCCACCAAAACCAGGTACCTTCCTGATGACCTTCACCATCATTACGGTGAAAGTATTTGCTATTACACACCCTGCCCCTCAAACTCTCCCATACAGAGCTACAGACTTCCCTTGTGGGCAGATAAGGAAAATCCACATGTAAATGAGGATTTGGGGCCGGGGTGGATGCTGTCACCTCCCCACATTCCACCTCAAGCGATGAGGGTAGGGCTGTGGGTCATGGGAGTCCATAAACAGCAGTGCCCCAAAACCCCTGGGGCACTGGGATGTGGAGGCAGGTCACAGTGCCCCCTGGCTGGGCACCCTCCTGCCTGCTTCTCTGCTGGTAATAAATTAGAGACTGTTATTTTACCTCACTGTTCTTCTGACTCTTCCCACACCTGAACCTGCGCTACAAATACGGTGCCCCCAGTCCTTCTGGGGATGCTCAGGAGATGTCTACAGCCCTAAATCCCTCCACACTGGGCTGAACATGAAGCCTCCAATTTTCCAAAATCCAAATTTTCTCCAGAAAGGCACAGTCTGATTGGTGCCTGCAGCTGAGTGATCCAGACCATGCAGCCAATATCTCCCCTCTCTGCCTGTGGGTCAGGAGTCTGAGACCCTCAGCTCTGTCTGCAGGGAAGCAGCTCCAGGGTCCTGTTGTGTGTAGCCCCCGGTACCCCAGGACCCAGGAATTAAAATTTCCTCCTGTTTCCATACTGACCTTTTCAAATATGCAGCAAAATTTGCTCTTCTCACCTCACTGGAGACTCACAAGCAACAGAGCTGAGAGAATTTATTGAGTTTGTAGAAAAGGGAAAAAAAGCCAGGAGAAAAGTCCATCTTCCCCATGTCAGGGTTTGTTTGTGTCCTGGTGGGGAGCCTGAAGGGAGCAGTGGGAGAGGTGGAGAGGTACAGGGAGCTGGGGGTGGCTGGGCCACCAGAAACCTGAAGAGCAGAGGATGGCTGTGGGTGTCTGCACATCGTTAGAGGGAGGTGCTGAGCTTCACTCCAGAGCTTGGGAGCTGCACAGGGAGAAATGTCTCCTCCAGGCTCCAGCTGGGCTCATGCAGTAAGCTGCTGGAGATTTGGCTTGGAATGCAGCTAGGGTGCACAGAGCAGTGCTGGTGCTGCCCCAGAGCCCCCAGAAAGGGCAGGGTTCCCCCCAGATCCCACCCCAAAGCCCAGCTGCCCCTTGTTGTGCTTCTGAGGATGCTCTGGCTCACTCCAGCTCCTCAACATGGAAAAAAGGAGGCAGAGAAGAAAGCAGAAAACCCACCAGCTGCACTTGGCCAGAGCATGGCCCCTACTCAGGTAACTTTCTGAGACCCACCAGCTGGAGGAGCTGGGGAAAACAATATTCCCAGGACTGGCAGGAGGATGCTGTCCTGCTCCCCAGTCCACTGTGCTGTGTCTTCATTCTGGTGAGGATGGCGATGGTGAGAGCAGAGCATCTTTCCAGGCTGGCTCTGAATTACTGCTCTGGCAGTGTCTGGTGCCACCTAATGCCCATGGTTTGTCCAAGAAGCACCCAGGACTCTGCCCAGGGCAGCAGGGAAGCATCTGGAGCAGCCCTGACATGGTTTTGCCTTCAATATCTCTGGGCATACAGCGAAATCCATCCTAATGGTGGATCCAAGGAAGAGTAGTCCTCCTCATGGGTGAGAACTTGGGGTGGTGACTACTGCACCAGGACCCTGGGAACTGGAGGCAGATGCTGCTTGGGACCCTTCGAACTGAGACACAGCTTGGTCACTCCTCATCTTTTGCTGAGCAAGAAAAATACCTTCTATTTGTCCAGCAGTTATCTGCCAGCGATATTCCAGGCACTGCCCCAAAACAAACAGCACCGACAATGAAACACAGATGAATCAATTCATGCAATATTAAAACCAGACAACAATTAAAGTAAACAGAAAACCCCAGTAAGCATCAGTCAGTCCCCTGCAGCAGGCAGGAGGATGCAGGCAGTAGCATCAGGCACAGGGGCAGGTGATGGCCACACAGCTCCTGTCTCTGATAATATTTTTTGCCACTTTATTTGGTGGAATTTTTTTGCAATAGGAGGCCCAATGTGTCACTGGCATAAGGAGTTATGTTCAGCATCTTCTTGTCATAGAAAGGAACAATCCAGCAATCCCTTCCAGTGGCAGAGGCAGTTTGCAGATTCCAGCAAGGTTTTCATGCAGAAAATAAAAAAGCCAGCAGAGATGCCCATAGAAAATGCATGCAAATTTGTCTGAGTAATTACTGAGCCTGGCTTGATGATGTAAACACCTCCAGCTCTGAAGCACTGCTGATTGTGGCTCTGATGCAGGGAATGATCCCCATTCCCCTGCCTTCACGCTGGGTGCTGAAGGCAGCCTGTGCTGTCCCTGGCTGAGTGGGGTGGGAGGACACGGTGTGCTGGGCACAGGGGTGGCAGTGCCTGCCACCGGCTCTGCTGAGGTGGAGCCAGTTTAAATTGGAATGCCTGTCCCCAGTGGATTGCATGCTCCATCTAATTAGGACCCTGTCATCCCATCAAGTGCACAGGGAGGATTACAAACCACCCCAAGTCGTTGGAAGGGAAGCTTGATATGCGTGCTGGCAGCCCAGAAAGCCAACCCTGTCCTGGGCTGCATCCCCAGCACCAAGGCAGCAGGAAGGGGTGTTTCTCCCCCTCTACTCAGCTCTGGAGGGACCCCACCTGCAGTGCAACCTCCAGCTCTGGCGATCCCAGCATCAGAAGGATGTGGAGCTGCTGGAGTGAGGTCAGAGTACAAGTACAAAGATGCTCCAAAGGCTGGAGCACCTCTGCAATAAAGACAGGCTGAGAAATCTGGAGTTGGTAAACCTGGAAAACAGAAGGTTCTAGGGAGACCTTAGAGCAATTTTCTGTGCCTAAAGGAGCTCTAAGAGAGCTGGAAGGGGACTTTGAACAAGAGCATAAAGTGACAGAACAAGGGGGAATGGCTTTCAACAGGCAAAAGACAGGGTTAGGTGGGATATTAGGAAGAAACTCTTCCCTGTGAGAGTGGTGAGGCACTGGCACAGGCTGCCCAGAGAAGCTGTGGCTGCCTCATGTCTGCAAGTGTGCAGCAGCCTGGAAGGGCTGTTGGGTGCTGCTCCAAGTCAAAGCATCCCAGGGAAGCGTGAGGTGCCAGCATGTAGCAGGGGGACAGTGAAACAGCAACTCCTGGGATGGTCCAGCAGCCACATCCCAGCACTGGCACACCTCCATCTGCCTCATTCCATAGCCCTGGTCCCCATCCCTCTGCCTGGTGCTGGAGGACAAGACAGGGCTTGGGAACACACACACAGAGTCTCACGGTGATGGCAGCAGAAGTCTTCTGCCCCAGTATATTCTTGCTGCACATCCAGGACTAATCAATCTTGATTCATTGCTAATGAACTTGAAAACAGTGTTGGGATGGATCAGGTGCCACTCAGGGTGAGATGGATAATATAATTAAGATTTCCTCAAAGGTCCCGTTTTTCTTACCTTGTTAATTAAGCTGATGTGGGGCCCTCCATGCAGAATGCATAATGAGAGGCTGCCAAGACAGAGATGGCTGTTAATGGGACGTGATACAGGGGGAAACACTGGCCTTGACTGCAGGGCTGGAGACATTTGGGCAACTCTTTGTGGGTTTGGTTCCCCAGAGCAGCCAAGAGCTGATCTCTGCTGAGAACTCACAACATTCTTTGCACAAACGCATTTGGAGCACACAGGGCAGAGTGTGCAGTCACAGGGATGCAGGTGGAGGTGCGTGGGCTCATCTCCATTTGCTATAGGCTGAGCATCGTGGCAGAGTGTGCAGCTTCTCAAAGCACAGCCCAGGGTGTGGGGACAGGGCACTTCCTGCAGAAATCCATGAGCAGCCCAGTGGCCTCAAGGAGCAGGTCTCACCAGGGCTGGAGCCTTTGGTGAGAGGAGGAGGGGAAGCTGCTCCACTCCCCATGGCCCAGGCACGTTTTTGGTACTTGCACTCTGGTGGTGACTTATGACAATGAATTAATGGCCTCTTAATAAGGATGACACTTTTCTTAATTAGAAAGTATCAGAGCAGGATAATTGCTTCATTTCATTTTGTTCCCCTATATTACTTCCTTCATTTTTGGTCCTCATTCTCAGCTGCTGGATGCCCTCTGAATGCTCTGCCTCCCCGGAGCCAGTAACACTCTCGGGGATTGTGGGCATGATACAGAGACAGGAAAGATGGAGAGAAGTGAGTGTGGGTATGGCTGTGGAGCTTTCACTGGGACAAGGATGGAGAGGGGTGGGTGTTCATTCAGCTACGGGGGTGCCGCTCTCAGCAGGGTGGTGCCGGGTTTACAGCAGTGCCAGGTGCTGGCAGCACCTGGGCAGGGTCAGAGCAGGTCCCCACCTGTTTGTGCTGGGGTTGGTGACATGTGGGACTGCCCGGCATGGCTGGAGAAAGAGGGAGGCAGCATCCACAGGCTGGAAGCTGCTGGAGGGCAGGTAGCAAGTGGTGGGACTTGGGCAGCCCAGGGAAGGCAACAGAACTGAGATAAACAGTTGATCCAAACTGAGTATCAGTTGGATCGACCAGAGCTGTTCCCCAGCCTGGCTGCACCAGCAGCTTTGCTGCAAAACCAAGTTGAACATCCACAGCATTTCTCTTGGGCCTTTTTTGGAAAGGCAAGTTTGGGGTTTGGTTTTGACACAACATTCCCAGGCAGCACATTTGCACAGGCTGTTACTGGGGCCTCCAGGAGAATCCTTCACACTCCCCACTGAAAATGAGCCACTTCACTTCCCATCAGAGGATGCATTTTCTAAAACTAGGAAGGATTTGATGAAGCCATGTAGCTTCATCACCAGTCCTGTCCTGCATCCCTGCAGCTCCCACTGCCCTCCACGGAGTTGTTGGCGTCCCAGAGACTGGAGCCATCGGCATGGGATGGGTCCCCATAGGACACGCTCCCCATGTCACTAAAACCCTGTAAATCATAAACAGCAGCCTCGGGGCTGCTGGGAGCTTCGTTCCTCCTTGAGGCAGGAGCTTTTCCCCTCTTAACCTCCCTTCTTTGCACTGCAACCATTTTGCTTTGTCGCCATATCTAAAATTGAATCTGTTTGGATTTTCTCTCACTCTTCTTTTTTTTTTCCCTTTTGCTTATATTTGCTGAGTGCATTCAAGCACATGGAGAGGGGGAAAAATAATAAAAAAATCCATCAGCATAATTCCTGGCTGTCAGAGTGATGGCGGGCTCTGGTTTCCAATCAGCGGCCCAGGCTGCGGAGCAGCGTGCAGGAGGAGGCTGGGGCTGGCCCGGATGCTGCTGCACAAACCAGCTGCAAATCCCTCTTTGTTCAGGAATCCCTCTCCTTCAGCCAGACCAGCCCCTGCACAGCCCATCCTGCAGATGTGTGAGCATGTGGCTGCTCCAAGGAGCTTTGTCCCCCTGCCACTCCAAGGATAAAGGGGATGCAGCAGCCAGCTGTGATCCTTTGTCCCAGGATAAAGCCTTGGGAGACAGGGAATGCTGAGTCTCCCATCCTGGATCTGGGCATCAGTCATGCCCTTTGCTTCACCTGTCTCTGTGCCTGGTGCACAGGCTCAACAGACATGGGCTGAAGTCTGGGCTCCCAGTGCTCCAAGTCCTATGCATTGAGCATCTCACCATCCCAGGAGTGGAGATGTTGGCCCTGCACAGCCCCATATGGACAGCAGTTAGTGGGAGTTTTTGGGATGTCTCCAGAGCAGCAACACGTGGAAGAGGCTCTGCAGACCCAGCACACATTTTATTCTAACAGACGTAAGCGTCTGAAAGGTGGGCAGCCCATGGATCAGACACTGGCACAGAGTGCCCAGAGAACCTGTGGATGCCCCATCCCTGGAAGTGTCCAAGGCCAGGCTGGATGGGGCTTGGAGCCACCTGGGATAGTGGAAGGTGTGCCCGTGGCATGGGGAATGGAAATAAATGATCTATAAGGTCTCTACCATTCTAGGATTCCATGATCCTAAAATGTGCTTTTAAGTTAATTTTAAAGTGTAAATGCCCCATCAGCCAGCCCCACTCTGGGCAAGGGGCATTGTCCTGCCTCCAGGTCCCAATATCCCGTGAGGATCTGCATCCAGAAAATCAGATTATTTCCTGCCTTTCCTTAGAGGGTGATTTTTACATTTGTGGAGTTTTAAACTCTTGGCCAGGTGTTTTTACAAGCCAGAACTTGTTGGGGACACCCAAATTGCTGCTGGGTTGGGGTGGAGGTCACTGTGTTGGCTGCATCCTGGCAGGCACAGGGCAGCTCCAGGAGATCTGCTCAGCACCAACACAAGAGGCTGGAGAAGCAATGTCAGAACTGCATGTAAGATGACACCACCTCACTCATACGGGCTATGTAATTGTTTTTTCCCTCATCTCCTCTTCCTGGGGTCCATAACAATTTAATTTACATGCTCAATGGCTTAGACTGCTTCATCCCCACTGCCAAGCACCTTCTCCAGCATTTACAGTTGCAGTGTGTGTTCAGCTGTTGCTCCTTGGCCTCCTCCTGCCCTGAGTGGTAGGAACAGTGACCAGAGGGCCAGAGCACTGAGGAATCACCACACGACTCCCTCCACAGCATCGTGCTGGTTTGAGAGGATGAGCTCTCATCCACAACCCACCTCTGCAACAAAGCCACGGTGCAAGAGGAGATGTGATGGTTTCCCATGAGCACATGGAAGAAGGCAGCACCACTGCCCCCATTGCTCTTCCTCCCCCTCCTCCTGCCTTTCCCAGCACAGCTTTGCATGTGAAACAAAGCACTCCCCAGCATGTGCCCAACATTTGCTGTTCTTTTCAAGTCCATTCCATGCCCCACTCTGCTCAGTAGAGCCTGAAAATATCAACAGAGGGTGCTTTGATATTGCATAATTTCAGAGGTTCATACCTCACCCAGCCCAGGGCTGCCTGCTCTTCCTACCCCTATCTAACCCCAAGGTGGCCAGGCTCCCCTATCTTCCCTTGCCCTCATCCCGTTCCTGGAGATGCAAAATTGTGCTTTGTGGATGCAGAAAATGAACATGATGGCACTTTTGCACACGTGGAGCAGCTGCCAGGATGAGCAACGGGTACCATTTACAGTGAGAAGGGGACCTCGAAGGTGCCAAAGGTGCTGCCTGGTCCCAGCGAGCACATCGAGCTGCCCGATCGCCGTCCCCAGGCAGCCGAGCTCTCCCGGGAGACAGCTCGCTGGCTGGGAAACGAGGCCGCCTTGGATATGCCTCATTTTATACAAAGAAGGTGGGTTGTGCCTGTCCCTCCCACCCTGCTGAGCACCCTCCGCTCCACCGATAATCATACCTAGCAATTACACCGAGCTTTCCCTGCTCTATGCAGACGTTAATTAAGCTCTTTTCCCGCAATGGAGACAAAGAGGGGAAAACCGCGGGGAAACTCCCGGCTTGGGTTGGGCTTTTTTTTGCACAACTGTGCCACAGGGCCTCCCGGTTCCCGGCAGGGCCACAGGAGCCACAAACCGGTGACGGCAGGCAGGGTGGCCCTGACAGCAATGGTTGCTCTGGGTTCTGCTCTCACCTGGCAAAATTTATGTGATTTTCCCTCTTTTCTGGGCTGCTGCTGGATCCTGGTGTGACTATGTATTTCTGCAGCCAGTAACTAAGGCTGGCTCTGCCCTGTGGCACCTTCCCAGGTGCCACCAGCTCTACAGCGGTGACGTCCCAAGCCTGGGAGCTGGGAAAGTGTCCCATGGACATCCCAACAGGCTCACACCCAGCATCATTCCCAGGGCGTTGGGGTGGCTTTACAAGGGGACCAGGAGCACCCTGGGTTTAGATGGATTGATGTACGGGGAGGGCATCCTGCCTGCACTTTTGTGAGCAGGATGATGAACAGGACACCCTGGAAAGAACAGTGACATGCAGGACACTGCCAACACCTTGGAAGGTAGAATGATGGGCAGGACACCCTGGAGCAGGGGATAACGCACAGGGCACCTCGTCGGGCAAAACGACAGGCAGGTCATCCTGTCTGCACCTTGGAGAACAGGGCAAGGGGAAAGGTGTCCTACCTACGACCTGGAGGGCAGGACAACAGGCAGGACACCCTGGAGGTGAAGATGACAGGCAGGACACTCAGTGCCTTCACCCCGGAGGGCAGGACGACGGGCAGGACACGGTGCCTGCACCCCGGAGGGTGTGACGGAGGGCAGACACCCTGGAGGTGCGGATGGCAGCTCGGCACCCTGCCCGCATCCCGCAGAGGCAGCGCAGCCCTGCCCGCACCGGGGTCCGTCCGCACCTGCCCAGGTCAGCCCGGTCCGGGGGGCGCTGCCCCGTCCCGCCCTCCCGGGGCGGCGCCCCCGCCCGTCCTCCCGGTGCCGATCCCGGAGCCAGGCGAGGCCGGCGCGGCCCGGTGG
>JACBWW010000027.1:4299400-4359456 GCA_020086605.1 Lanius collurio
CGTCGCCATTTTGCCGCTCGCTCTTCCCCTCCCGGAGCGCGGCCGGGCCGGGCCGGGCCCTCCGTCCCCTCCCTGCCGGGCCCGGCCCGCGGGAGAGCCCCGGCCGCCTCCCGGGGATGGGGCGCGGGCCCGGGGGGTGACAGGCCCGGGCGGCGCTGCCCGCGGGGTGACAGCGGGGAGGGGCTGTGAGGGGACGCGGGTGGCACGGTCGGGCTGGGAGGTGACAGGGCAGAGGTCCCTGTGCCCGGGAGCTGACAGCGGAACCGGGCAGGGCAAAGCTCCCCGCGCCCAGGAGGTGACAGCAGCACCGGGCAGAGCTCCCCGCACCCACTGACCCCCGGGGCAGGGGACACCCCGGTCCCCGCGGCACGGTGAGGACTCATTGTCTGCCCGGCATGTGCGGGCGCTTTTCCCTTCATGTCAGTGCCCGAGGTCAGAGAGGGGAGGGACGGGATAACGCGCCTCGAACAGAAACTTTACACCCTCAAAAGCCTCGTCTGCGCCTGGTAAGAGCCATGTGCGGCAGGAGCGGTGGGTGCGTGCCTCGGGTGAGGCTCTCCTCCTGGGGAGCCTCGATGGATGTCGCTGGGTTTGAGTGATAGCAGCGGGATGCACCGTGTCCCTCCGGAGCTGCCCGGCCACCAACCGTGCCTAGAGATGCAGCGGCTTGCAGGCCTTCACCTGCCATGTGCTTCCCTCCAGGGGAAACCTCCAGCGAGGGCTATTCTTCGAGAGGAAGTCTCTCCCACCGCTTCCTTGCCTTTATTCCCTGGAAGTTTTTCACAGCAGCTCCAGTTCTGCCAGGAGTTCATGGCAGGGAGCATGGCTCCTCTGATAGCAACAGGGATGGCATTGCCCTTTGGCATCCATCCTCTGTGCTGGTGTCATTGCATTTCTGCTGGCACACAGCTTGTGCTGGGACAGGCAGCTCCCTTGGCTTTTGGAATTCTGTGCCTCTGGAGTTCTTGTTAAATTCTTGATGATAGGTGGAGCAGATTGACAGCTTACCAGCCAGTTGTCATGCAGCAAAGTCCATCCATAGCAATTGGACTGGGGTGGGAATCCCAGCAGGAGAACTTGGGGTCAGAATCTGCAGGTGACTTTTCCCCTGGTCATGAGAAGGTCACAGCCATCCCTGGCTGCATACATGCTCCTGCAGGCCTGACCCGAAGTCATGGACAGGCATTTCTATGTGGAATTATTTCCCGTTTCCCATTTTATGCCCAATTTCCAGCTGCCTAGGGCTGCCAGTGGCTTGGGAACAGCGCCTTTGGTTCCCAAATGTCAGTTCCCCCTTCCCGCAGCTGTGGATTTCCTCCTTACCCTTGCTCCCAGCAGTGCCAGCTTGGCCTCCACTCATCACGCACTCCTGTGTTCACAGGAACTTTTTTATTTCTTGGAGCTGGAATGGGGTGCTTCAAAACTTCTAGAAAGTTACCTAAAAAGAGTTGGAGGCCTCATAAGATGCTACCAGGCCCAGCCTTCTCACACCACATCCCACCCCTGGCTCATGGCCAGAACCCTGCATACCGTCTCTTCCCATTACTAGTTGCAAAAGAGTTTTCAGCAAAACCTTAAGGAAAGTGTGAAAGAGCACAGGGTATTGCCTGTTTTCAGTGTGTGATACTCAAAAATGAGTTAAAAGTTTGGACATTACCAAAGAAACCCCACAAAGGCCTACTTTTTGCTCTGTGTCTCCAGGACAATTCCTGTGTGATCCATGGGGTTGTATCAGTGGCCAGGGAGTAGATTTTGGCTCTTGTTAACTGGTTGGTGAGATTTTTATTTCTCATTTTGCTAAAAAATAAGGAGAAAGCGCAAAAAGAGTATTTTGTGTGGAAAACCAGAAGATTCAGAACCTCTTCAGCTGGGCAGAGAGGATTCGTTTGAGGGGACAGGGGCAACTAGAGGTGTCCAGCTGCTGGAGCAGGGCTGAGCTGGGCACTTTGCATGTTTTGGGAAGGGAGAGTTGGGTTGATGCTCAGTGATGTGCAAAGTCACGAGGTACAGGAGGTGAGCTGTCGAGATGTCAACAGGGTCTGCCCTGGCTGTCACCCTTTGCGTGTCACCTCGAGCTGGCCGGCAAGACAGACACAGATGCTCTGTGCTCCATCCCCCCTTGCATTTTGGCACTAGCCCTGCCTGGCTAAAGGTGTCAGCTGTGTGAGTTTCCTCTCAGTTTCCACCCCACTGTAAGCATGGAAATCTTGTGTTCAGCTTTCACTTTGCTGGTCTTTTGTGAGTCTTTTTTTGTTTCCTTTTTTCTTTGAGCAACTTGAGGAAGCATCACTCAGAGGTGCCAGGAGGCAGCATGGGAAGGAAGGGGACTGGCACTTTTATCCCTGGAGGACTGGGGATGGTAGCAGTGCCCACACTTGTGGGAGTGGAGCAGCGACTTGGGAAGGGACCCCAGGGACCTCTCTCTGTGCCTGCTCCAGGAAGGAGCTACTTGCAGTCAGGCTACAAACTCCTACCCATCTCTCCCACCAGAAGAGCCCAAATTAGCTGAGTCAGCAATCCCCATGTTCAGCACCAAATGCCACAGAACCAATTGCCAAGGCTGGAATTTCTCACTTCATTTGATTAACCTTTGTGTCCATGCAAACAACCATGTATGTGTCACCAGCGGAGCACATGCTGGAAGCTTTTACCAGTTTTCTTCTCAGAGCATGTGGGCTGCATCCCACATGGAAAGTCCCCAGTCCTACACAGAAAGTCCCTGGGGACATCTCAGAAAGAACTGCTGGACCCCTATGTCCTGCACATTGGTGGCATGGCTGGCAGTCCAGCCACACAGGAGATGCTTCTCCATCCCTCTGGGCATGAGGACAGACAGGATGAGTGTGGATGCTATGGGAATCAGCTCCTTTGAGTTAAATGATGCTAAACATGTGGGAGAAATTGGAGGTGGTGACTCAAATCCATGTTTTAAAAAACCCATGGGTGAACTTCATCATCCCATCCCAGCCAAGGTCTCAAGGTCGTGGTGGTCCAAGGAATCTCTTCCCAAGGGCCTGATGCTCTCGTTGTGAGGCAGGGAGGACTTTTCCCCAAATCTATTTATGGCATCTTCCAGAGCAGCCCCCCATCCTCGGATGTGCCTTTGCTTGTGCTGTCGGGAGGGGAAGAAGGAACTTGAAGCCAGGGGCAGTCATGCCATGGGCTTCCTCTTGGCACTGCTGAATGGAGGGGTGTCCTACTGCCCACTTCCATCAGGAGTGAGAGTGGGCCTTGTGCGATAATTCCTGACGTTCATTATTTATAGAGAAGCCAAATTGAATTATTAATACAGAAAATTCAGATAACATTAACAATTCTCAGTTTATAACAGTTTCCCATTAATAAGGAAAATTGGAAATTTATCATTACATCTGTTCATTAAAACTCACTATTTTTTTTTTTGCTTTTGGTGTCTTAAATGAAAGCGGAGAAATAAACGAAGAGGAGAAGCCATTTATTCACTACTTCTCTGGGCAAAGTCAGCTCATAATTTTTAATAAAGTCTTTGCCATTGTATGTGAAGGGGAAGCCAGGCTGTAATGAAAGCAGCTTTCCAGCCATGTCTGTGGCGTTCCTCAACTGTAGAACAAATACTCAGAAGCACGTCCCGTTTCTTCTCTTTGTGGGAATCTTGAAGCTGCGTGATGGTTTTCTTGTTTCCCTCCCTCCCCAGCAGCTCTCCTTGCTTTCACCATGTGTCGTTCCCAGCTCCGAGGAGTGAATTTTAACGCCTCCCCTGCTTCTTTCAGAGATGGCGGATTCCTATACCTGTAAAGGTGGAAGGAAAACTGCAGGCTCTAACAAACCCACTGCCAGCAAAGAAAGCAGGACAGAGACAAGGATAAACCCACCGGCAGAGCTGCCCAAGCTGGGTAAGGAACTGATTTGTTCTTTCCAGCTTTTCCAGGGGGTGGATGGGGCAGAGGGGATGAGCCCAGTGGCAGGACTTGGGAGGTGGATGCCAAAACGAGTGGCCTGGGTCTCAGTGTGTCTCTGCCCCTCACTTTAACTCACCAGTGAGGGCTATGCTGGCCAAAAAGCCCCAGCCCTGAGAGCTGCAGGGAGCTGGTCCCTGGGAGCGGGAGGGGAGGGATGGAGATGGTCTCTCCCTTCGGAGAGGCGTGTGTCTGGCTTAACGAGATGGGTGTCTCGCCGCCTATTTATCGTGTTGGTAGCTAAGTGTTACATCAAAGGATGGAAAGGCTTAAATGAGTTCAGACCATCTGCTGCCTCCTGTGTCGCGGCCCCCGGGATAGAGGCTTGCGAGCATATGAGCCCCGGGGGACCCTCACACTAAGGGCTGTCACGCTGATGGATGGCTGATTTCTCTATCCAGGAATCTCCAGGCCCAAGGAGATTTTTCCTCCTGTCTGTTTATGCTGGGCAGATCCCCTCTGTGAGAGGCTTTCCCTGCCTATACCTGGCTAAGGGCAGCTCTGGATGGTGAGGGGTGCCTGCACCCCAGGAGAGGGTTAGACCCCAGTGATGTAGCTCAGACAGGGTTTCCAAAATCAGTGGCCTTGTGGGGAAATGCGTGTGCCCTAAATGTTTCCCAGATGCCGCTGTTACCTTGAGGGGATTGAAGCCATAATTGCTAACAGAGGAGGATAACTTATTGCTAAAGGGAATGAACTCCAGCTGTCCGCAATATGAACACGCTTGTGTTCAGGAGACCTTTTTTGCCTGCACTACGTCTTATCAGCACCTCATTTGCAGGGGAGCTGGCATTGCCTTCCAGAGGAGAATCTCCCTCCTTGCTAGGACAGAGAATGGCCAGCCTAGAGCTGAGGGGGCCAGGCAGGCAGCAGGAAGCTGGGGCTGGGCAGCAGGATTACTGGGACAGCAGCTCCTTCTGCACAGCTGGTGATGTGTGCTGTGTCTGTTTGCAGGAAATGCAACCAGTGACAAAACTGAAGGCAGGAAGAAAGGAAGACCCAAGGCTGAGAACCAGGCACTGAAAGACATCCCTGTAAGACCCCACACATTCCAATCCCCAAGCCTTCCCTGCTTCGCTCCGTCTGATGTGCCCTGCGCTGTGCACTCCAGCCAGCCCCATTCCAGGGTTAAATCTGCCTTCCCTGTGGTTTAATCTTCAGAGCAGCCTTGTCTTGGGCTGAGCAAGATCTTGGTCCCTCAACCCCTCCATGCAGGCATCCAGCATCGTCTAAAACCCTGGTTAGGGAGCTGTACCCCTCTTCAACCTCACTTTCCCAGGGCCATGTCCAGATGACTGGATCCTGTCACAGCTGTGTCAGGTTTGGCTAATGAGCTGGCAGCAAAGGCACAGGGGTGATTTATTCCCTGCAGAGTTGTGCAGTTTAATTCTTGCTTGGTAGCATGGACAACACATGGAGCAGTTTGTCATGAGAGCAGGGGCATGGGGTGATTTACGGACTAGATGAAATGTGGGGTGATTAAATCAGCCGGGTGACTTCGGGCCTGATTTATTCCCCAGCCTGGCAGGGAGTGTGTGTGTGTGCTCTGGGAAGCACAGCAAGGTAAAGCCTCATCAGGAATCATTAGCCTATGGAGCCTGCAGCAGCTGTCCCAGCACCTCTCACTCGAGTAAGCACTGCTGCACTGAAACACACCCCTGGGGTCCACTTCATGGCTGTGTGGTGGAAGGGATGGATGGGAATGATCCAAGGTCCCATGTGCCCTCCCAGCTCCCTTGGGATGAATCATCACACGCTCAAGCACAGGGTGCTCTTCACTCAGCTATCTCTTGTTTCTCCTGTTCACAGCTCCCCCTGATGAACCAGTGGAAGGACGAATTCAAAGCCCACTCTAGGGTGAAATGTCCCAATTCAGGCTGCTGGCTGGAGTTCCCCAGCATTTATGGCTTGAAGTACCACTATCAGCGCTGCCAAGGGGTAAGGAGACTGGAGAACTGTCTGTCCGTTCCAGTGGCTGGTTCTTCCATTACCATCTGCAGGGTAAAGCTGCTCTTAGGCCTTAAACCCCAGGAGAAACATGAGGTTAAGAGATGGGCCAGGAGCAGTTTGTGAGGTGTGTGTGTGAGAGGAACTGAGGTCTCTGCAGCTCATTGTGAGGTCTGGTCCTGGGGAATCATGGACATTTGGAAAATGTTTGGAAGGGCCAAAGGGTATTACACATGATTTGTATTCATGCCTGTGTCAGGAAAAGCTTCTCTTTTGTGGTCTAACATCTGTGCTCACCTGCCTCTCCCTGCCTCACACAGGGTGCGATCTCAGAGAAGCTGACATACTCATGCTCATACTGTGAAGCTGCCTTCACCTCCAAAACCCAGCTGGAAAAGCATCGGCTCTGGAATCACTTGGACCGGCCAGTGCCAACCAGCAAAGCAGAAAATAAAGTGCCCAAGGCCATTGGGAAAAGCAGTGGAAAGAAAAGGTACCAGGCTGTGGCTGGGCTGCATGGCAGTGGTGTAGGGATGGCTGGGAGAAGGGGAATGTGCCTGCCTCCATTCCTACAACCTGGGCTGGCAAGGGGGGAGAGGTGTCAGGACACTTTTCTAACAACCCCTCTTTAAACAAGCCCTCTGTGCTTTGCCCTAGAGCTGCTGAGAGTTCAGCTTGCCCCACCATCCATCCCAAACAGGCAAAGACGGAAAAGGCAGTGGCCCAGGAGCACGCGGAGAATGGCGAGTGCCCGGCGGAGAGCCGGGAGAGCAAGGAGTTCCAGATTGCAGCAGCTGAGGCGATGGCAGCTGCCACCCCCACGGCCAAGTCCTCGAGTGGCAAGGATGCTGGGCAGCAGCGGGGCAGCCAGGCCTCACTGCAGGAGGAAGACCCCGAGAGGATGAAGCACAGTAAGATTAGAGCCCGGGGCTACACTAGAGAAAGGTGTCCCATGGGAAGGGGATCTGCTGCAGCCAACACTGCTGTGACTGCCTCTGAATCCAAGGGATAGCCAGGCCTTGTTTCCTGACCTGAATAAGTTGCCCCCGCTCTCCAGTTTCTTGCAGCTTCACTGAGAGTTAAAACCCAGGTGTAGCTGTGGTAGAAATATTTCTAAAAGATCTGTATGATGGTTAGATTTGATTATCTTAGAGGTTCTTTTCCAAGCTTAACAATCCCGTGATAGGATTGGAAATTGATTAAATTCCTGGCAGCACAGCAAGCCTCCATGTCAGCCCGTCTGTCCTCACTGAGTGTGTTAGGCTAAACTAGGATGGTTCTGGCAAACCCATTTTCCTGAAGGATTGGGACAGGATGAGCAGTCTCTATCTATCCACGGCCATTGCAGAGCTGGTGTAGGGCAGTGGTTGTCCCTGTTGTGGTTTGGGATTTCACTGCTTGCAGCACCAAAGCAAACCACCACAGCCACATGTTGGAACTGCTTGGCTTTTGGCACTAGACAGAGCCACCAGTTCTGTACATTGAATTAACCCTGCAAAACATATTTCTCCTGGTTTTGAGGGGTGGGAAGCAGGGGTGGTGTTTAGTGGGTGGGTGCTTCACTTGACAGCCCCTGACCCACTCCTGACATGGAGTGTGTGCCCACCCCATGCCCCAGGACTGATGAATCCCCCTGGCAGTACAGTTATTTGACCAAATCTCTCTCTGTTTCTCTCTTTTGAGTCAGGAAGGAAACAGAAAACTCCTAAGAAGTTTACGGGGGAGCAGCCATCCATCTCGGGGACATTTGGACTGAAAGGTAATACAGGGCGACTCTGTATGGGGTTGTACCTTCTCCCCGGGGCATTGCAGGGAAGCCCCTTCCCCAAGATCCCTCCCTGTGGTGGAGCCAGACGAAGCTTGAGGATCTCACACAGGAGGAGCTGGCGCTTTTTACCACAAGAGAGTCATAAAGGGAGTGAAAAGCAGCAGCAGAGCTGGGACTGATAAGAACCCTGTCTGCTCTGTTCTGGAGCCTGGTGCTGGGGAAACGAGGAAAGAGAGGAAAGGATCTGGGTATGTTCATCTGTAACACAAGAGTAACGAGCTGTTGATACCAGCGAGATATGAGAAACATCATCTCGTCGCCATCCCACCATCCTGGGATGTTGCAGTGTTTCCAGTGGCTTTGGGAAGGAATTCTGCTGCGTAGAAAGGCTGGTGACGCACTCGTCCCTCAGACTCTGAGGGCTGGTCGCCCACATTCAGGAGAATGAATCCAAGGGAGAGGAGACATGTTGCCGGGATGTTTCCTAAGAGGAAGCCCAGGAATTGGCTGCTGCAGCCTGACAAAGCAAGAGCAAGTGGGACTTTGGTCATGCTCCATAAATATACCCAACTGGGCTGGGAAGGAGGGGGAATCCTGGAGCATCCCTGGAATGAGAGCAACTGGATTCAGGCTGACTATGAGATACGTTCAGCCAGAGAAATAGGAAGCAGATTTCCAGGCACTGCAGGAGGCAGCACCTTCCAGTATGGCACTCGGGGGAGAGGCATTAATGGCTTTCAAGGAATTGAACACCGACGAGCAGGCTGGATGTGGTCTCTGTGATTTCCTTTCCTCTGGCTCCTGGGAAGTCTGGGCTTGTTTCCTTCATCTTCCCCACAAAGACACTGCTGGAGACTGGAGCGTCTGCTGTGGGTTCCTGGAGAACAAGGTGTCCCCGTGACCCACCGCCTCAGATGGAAAGTGAAGATTGGGCAGGCATTCCCAAAGTTCCACGTGGCAGTCACTCACCAAACACAAGAGTGCCCCAGCACATCATGGGGTGCTGTCTCCATTCAGACCCTGGGTTTGCAAGAGTCACAACCCCCAGGTTTAGGGGGATGTGGACCCCCATGGGGCAGATGTGGATCTGACCCTGGTATCCAGCTCATTGCCTCCATCACCTTCTGTTGAAGCACAGGGCTGAACTGTGCGTGGATTTGGGGGATTTGATCCAGGGGATTGAAACAGCCTTTCCAATGCAGGAACATTAGCAGGAATATCCCTTTTACACACTGAATTTGCTGTTCCAATTCCCCCTTCAGTTTCTTGAGAAAACACCCTATTCCCTCCTCCCCAGCCTGTCTTCCTGGCTAGAGGTATCCTACCTCACTTTGCCATGGAGTTTCTGTAGTTCATAAACTTGTGTTGGGGGGAATGGTGCTGTTTATAAAACACTACAAGCTGTTAGAATATTGTTTGTCATAATTATGGACCTGAGCCTACATGTACTGCCTTGGCAGACATGCAGCCAGCTCAGTCCCTGGCTTAGAGGGAGAGATTTTTTACCTACTAAATGTGAGTTGCTCTGAAAGTATTAAAGAAAGTACTGAATAAAAATCCTCTTTCTTTACAGGTCTTGTCAAAGCAGAGGACAAAGCAAAAGCCCATCGAGCCAAGAAGCTGGAAGGAAATGCCAACATGGAGGAGCTGAAAAAGAAACCGCCAGGAGTTGGTGTGAAGAAGGAAACATCTGTGCATCTACCAGCAGGTGAGGCTGGTGGGGACAAAGCACAGGCAGCCGTTCTGTGTGCAGTGTAGCTGCTTTTCTGTGCACTAACCCAAGCCTGCATAGTCCCTACCTTCATGCCACCATCCCCTCTTTCACCTGCAGCTCATGGTCCCCAAACCCCTTTTGGCCTAATGGGTTGTTCACTGAGTGAGTTTTCTGGCAGGTTTGTCAGGAGAAGCAACACAAAATCAGAGGTAGGAGCACACAACTCCTGCCCTTTTGAGATGTAACACAGATGTAGGAACAGCCACTGGTGCTAAAATTTTAGTGCAACCAGAATTGACATCCTGAGGGCCACCTTATCTTCAGTTCACTGCCAGGGCAACATGATGAAAGTGCTGGGAGTTGAGAGCCAGGTTCCACCTGGCTTCACTGTGAGTCAGCATGTGACCCATGTGGTGATGGCATTTTTCTAACATCATCCCCATGAATGACACCAGTGCATAGCTCTGAGCATAATTACACCTTCCCTGAGCTTCGAGGTGCAGCCTACAGCCAGCACAGGTTGCTTGCTTTCCCTGAGAGCTCTGACAGCAGGAGGAATGCAGGATGTGCAAGATAAACACAGCTGCAGTTCCTTGCACTGCTTTCAAATTCAAATAAACGACTCTCTGATCTCACAGCCATGCAAGAGCATCCAAATAAACAGACTTGGTGGATTTTATTCAGCCCAGGCTTCCCTTGCTGGAAGGTCAGCACTGCTCTGCTGAGAATGCGGTGTGAACTCTGGGCCTGGGAGCTGCTTTTGGCCCCATGTATCCCTTGTTTGGGGCTTTTTAAAGGCTGGTCACAGCCATTCAAATAAACAGATGCCTGGAAGCCAGCAGTCCCCCAGCTTCCTTCATGTCTGCCAGGAAGAGGATTGCCAGAGAAGCTTTCCAGGCACACGTCCGGATGGAGCTGAGACGCTCACCTTTGTTTCACTCCCGTTAATTGTTTCATTTGGCAGGGGGAAGTTATTCCAAGCAGGGCAGGATCAGGTGGCTGGGGGCATCATCACATTTTAAATCCCAGTGTGCAGAATGCCAGTGGGGCTGGAAAGGTGAACCTCCTTTCCCCAGGACAGCAGGTCTGGTTACTCCACATAAAATGACCCAGTGACCCAGTTTGCTTGGGCAGCTGCAGGACAGTAGAGCAGGAACAGTTGCATGGTTCGTGTCCAGTTTTGGCTTTGCCTGGGAGACTGTATCTCTCTTTTTTTATCATCAGGAACTTTTCCACTTCACTTCTTTTCAGCTTATCAAATCAAGCAGCCCAGGCAGGTTGTATGTAACACCTCTCTCCTCTCCCTCACCAGCAAATCCTGAGGACCAGTGGCAGCGGGAGATCAGCGAGAAGGGGGAAGTCTCCTGTCCAACCTGCAGTGTTATAACCAGGAAAACTATTGTAGGGCTCAAAAAACACATGGATGTCTGCCAGAAAGTAAGGCCTTGCTTTATTCAGTCAAACACATGGGTTTTGGAGGGGAATGGATGTGTACATGTGCCACTCATAAATGTGCAGTGGTATTCCAAAAAACTATTTCTGGACTGTGTTTGATAGAACGCTGGTTGGTCATCTTCAGCTTGCTGGCTGGTTTGCATCGACCCAGAGGGATTTGGACACTTAATTCTCAGCAATTCTGAATCCCTTTGTGGTCTGGGCCTCTTGCTCCAGTGTCTCAGCAGAGTGAGGTATTTCTAGTAGCTAAACAAATAGTTGTAAGGCTGGAGAGGTTGTTGGAGTTGTCTCTAATCTGGCCTCCTCCAGAGCCCTGGCTGTGGGGTTTCACTGTGTACTGTGCCTTGTATCAGGCCAGATAAACTGTGGTTGCATGAGAGCATGTCTCAGGGAGACTGAGCCTGGATGTGCCCAGGTAGGCTGTCAGGACGCAGGGGTTCAGTAATGGTGCAGTGAAAAATTGTCTCTCTGCCACACCACCATCCATCAGAGCACAGGATTACGTCTTCATCCGTCACCTGGCAGAGCCCTCACCACAGAAAGCCAATGTGGGATCGATGCCTCCTGCTTTGAAAATATGTGGCTGGGCTTTGATTCCACATTCATTTTCTGTAAATGCTTCCCCAGCCGTTGCCTTGCTGTTTATACAGCAGTGGGAGGCTGCTCTCCCTCCCAAACCCCGTACTACAGCAATGCTGGGCAGAATCCTGCCACCTCCAATATCTCCCTGGACTCAGAGGAGTGGGGATGCTGGCCATCACTGGTTGTATTTCCTCCACTTTGAAGCATCTCCCAAGCCAGGCTGGCTCTGTGCAGGCTGCACAGCCAGATGGCCTGGTGAACACAGCTCTGCTGGAGCCATCAGCTGTGTCTTCCCTGCTGGAAATACGCCAGTGGGTGTTCAGATAAAGGTTTGGGGCTCCAGCCCTTGCAGTGGGTGTTCTGTCACCCTTCCTGAGAGGGACAGTCCTTGCCAGAGCTGGCTGTGCTGCTCCAGGAGCTGGGATGCTTCAAAGATTCCCAGGCAGGGACAGTCCCTAAGTTCCAAGTGTGTACCCACAGGTGCAGCTCTCAGCATTCCATCTCTGAGATGAATCTGTGGCACAGCCTTAGTGACAGGCACGTGGGATCCCTATCAGAAGCCACCCTGGGGTTCAGGCACCCATTCCTCTTTAATGACTGATATATTCCTTAGTTGGACAATGGGAAAAGGATGTGCATGCTCCCAAAACTCTTATTAAAAAATGGAAGTTTTGCTGTTCCATGCTTGTCACAAAACAGTCTGCACTTGTTTCCTTTGGTTTTGGAAAGGAAATAAGAGATGGAGAGGGTTGCAACATGCTTGAGCCTGAATGAGGCGAGGGCAGTTATATCCTCCTGGTGGGAGGGCTTGCTGGTGTGTTTTTAAGTGTTGATCCTAGGAGTAAATCCCAAATTAGCTGGTAGTGGCATCTGGTGAGTCAAAGAGCTGTTAGCATCCACCTTGTTAGGATCAAGTGCTTGGATCTGGGACAAGATTAACTGGTGGTAGCACAGGTACCATGAGTCACTCCCAGTGACTGCAGTGAGTCTATTCTTCATTTTTCTGACGTTCCATAATGAGGAGAGATTTACAGATCCATCTTCATTGCCTCTCCAGCTTTTAGTCATGTCTTAATTGAAAGGAGAGTAGTGAAGGTGAAGCATCTGGCAGGAGAAGCAGGAAGGACCACAGAGGGCCAGGCACTGGCTCTCCATTGAGATACTGTCTCTTGGTGCCCAGAGCATGAACCTCCCAAGGCAATATATTCTGGTACCTGCCCCAGCAGAAGTCAAGATCTATTCACCCACTGTGCAAATGCCCCTTGTACCTTGGGGTGTGCAGCTAATGCATCTCCCCACGCATTCAGAAGGCCAAGGTGGGTCAAACAGCAGGGCAGTGTGAGTCAGGAATTATCCTCCTGTGATTGTGTCCTTCATTTCACACAGCCCAGGCACCCAGAAATTGCACTGTACCTCAGCATCTGTTTTACTTAACAGGACTGTGGAGCACAGTCCACTGGCATTGGTAGATCAAAGCTTCTCCTCTCTCTAACCCTTTGACAGGAAGAGTGAGACACCAGATCCAGATGTTTTTAGCCAGTGAGGCTTTAAATCTAACTCCAAAATGGAATGTTTTCCAAAAATTTGGGCATGTGGGTTTGATAACAGTATCCAGGACAATTGAGAAAGCTCTGAGCTGCAGGCAGGGACTGGGATAGGAAACAGGGGTACTGTGTTGCCTCCTGGGTCCCCCCACTGCATACTGCTGCAGCAACAGCCACCCATGGGGTTATTGATCACCAGCAGCAGCAGCCCTTGGAAGGATGTGGCCTCTCTGATGACTTGCCTTTAATTCCTTCAGCTGCAGGATGCCTTGAAGTGTCAGCACTGCAAAAAACAGTTCAAGTCCAAAGCTGGGCTGAATTACCACACCATGGCTGAACACGTCAGCAAGGTAAGGAAGCTGGGCTGTGCTCGTCTTGTGCCTCCTTTCTCCATGCAGGTGATGACACCATCCATCAAAAGTCCTTGTTCTATGATCTTTGTAAAGGAGGGATCCACCTTTGCAGCATTTCACACGCTGCTCAGCCTGGATGGTGGTCTTCCCCCTTCCTGCCAAGGAAAGCATTTCCTTCCCAGGTAGTGAGTTATGCTCATATTGATCCTGATAAATAGAGCAGAGGACTGAAAAAAAACCAGGATTTCAGATCCTAGCATGGGGGAAGATCCGGTGAGTACCATGAGGTGATTGTTGAGTGGCAAAGCTCTGCCTCCAAAACGGTGCCTGCAAATCCGTGACTGATGGGTTCTGCCTTGCATGAATCTCAAAATCTGGTCTTTAGCTCTCCACTGTGCATGGGAGAAGCAGCCACAAAATTTATCATGAATAAAATTTTGCAGGCTCTAGTGTAGATGCTGTTCTAAAAGTCTGGGTTTGTACATCTCTGAGATACCACGGCAAGGCATAACTACATTTCTCCGTGTCCCAGGCTTACCAGTTGTGACTTGTCTTTTACCTGTGCCTTAATCTCCTGCTCTTCAGTCTTGCTGGTGAACCCTCTGTGCAGGAGCTGCTCCTGAGTTTCTCAGCTGGGCCTTTGTCTGTAATCACAGGAAAGACATGAGCAGATCCAGCACATAACAACGAAGCAGTGGGAGATCCAGCTCTCCTAATGAGAGGTTCCCTCTAGCCCTGGGCAGCTCCCTGCAAGGCAGGGGTTTTCCATCCACTCCTGGCACAGAGGACATGAGTAAATGGTTGACTCTGTCGCTTCTGTTACTTCCTTGTTTCCAGCCTGTTCCTGTGGAAACCGCTGGACTTGGTGAACAGGAAGAGCGGGAAAGGCTGAGGAAAGTGCTAAAGCAGATGGGAAAACTGAAATGCCCCAATGAGGTACGAGAACACTTCTTGTTTCTCGTTCTGTGAAAAGGTGGAAGGAGTGAGTCCCATGCAGAGGGAGACATGTACTCTCCCCTGTCCCACTGGCTCTGTGCGCTCCAGCAGAGGGAGAGCCTGGCAAGAGGGTGGGCACAGGGCAGACTGAGGAGTGCTGGAGGGCAGGTTCTGCCTCCTGAGCTCAGGAAGGGGCACAGCGTGTCCTGGGCACAGCGTAAAACCAAACCACACCAAAACCAGAGCTGAGCCGAGCCGGTTGCAGACAAGTCACGAACAGGTAAGGGAGGCGTTGGCAGAGGTTTGTCCCGCCGGTGCTTTGCTCTCCAGGCAGTGCCTCCCCAGTGCCTTCCCCTCCCGCTGCCTGCTGTGTGTCTGTCCAGAGAGCTCTATCTGTGTGTTGGGGCAGAGAGTGCCAGGGGCGGGACTGCTCCTCCCATCCCTCCAGGGCAGTGTCATGCCCGTGCATGGCTCTTTGGGGACTGTCAAATTCTCCAGCACTCAGATGGGATGGGCTGGAGGAGTTGCTCTTTGGAGTGGGTTCCTGGAGGAACAGCACCCCAGCCTTTTCAACATGGGCACATGAAGCCCCAGCCCTCCTTTACCCTCCCCTTCTCCCCATCTCCACAGGGTTGTGTGGCCAACTTCTCCAGCCTGATGGGCTACCAGTACCACCAGAAGCGGTGTGGGAAGCAGCTTGCTGAGGCCGACAAGCCTGTGTTCAGCTGCCCACACTGTGGCAAGAAGTACAAATCCAAGGCTGGCCACGACTATCATGTGCGGTCAGAACACACGGCCTCGGTGAGCCCCCCGGACACCTCCGCAGCCCGAGGAGCGGGGCCATCCCCCCCCGGGGGGGACTGCGGAGCTGCGGAGCCCGTGGGCAGGACAGAGCCGGGCAGGGCCGGGCCGGGCAAGGCAGGTGCAGACGTCGGGCCGGTGTTGTTTTCTCCCTCAAATCACCATGCACGTGTGTTGTACCATGCAGTGTCAGGGGAAACAGGGTACACCCTCTTCCACCCCTCCAAAAATGCTGTTTATGAGAGTGGTCAGCAGCATTCCCTTTCCCCAGTGCCCACAGGGCTGTGCTCCAGCCCCCCCTGCATCCGTGCTCTGCAGAAAAAAAAAATCTCAGGCTGCTCCCTCACTAACACCAGCTGCTTGCCAGCGCCAGGGTGGCAGGATCTGTCCCTGGGGAGCATCCCTTTCTGTTCTGTTCATCCTTACTGACAGTGCATCCAACGCTGATCACTCCCTAACTCTAATAACTGGAGACATTTATACACGTGGGAGCACAGAGGGACACAGTCAATGGCTACTGCTGGGCTGAGGGAGGCGGGCACTCCCCTTGCTCCCATGCAAAGCAAGTGTGGAAACACACAGCCCAAATCCCAGCATCCCTATCCCAGGGCCTGAGAGCTTGCCTGTTCTCTTGTCATGCCCTTCCTGACTCTGTCTCTCTTGCAGCCTCCAGAGGAGCCAGAGGTGAAGCCAGAGCCTGGTCCTGTAGAAGATTTTGAGAGGACCCCGAGTGGCCGCATTCGTCGGACGTCGGCCCAAGTAGCCGTGTTCCACCTCCAGGAGATAGCAGAGGACGAGCTGGCCAGGGATTGGACCAAGCGGAGGATGAAGGATGACCTGGTGCCTGAAACGAAGCGGGTGAGCAGCCTTCAGTTCTCCTTTTGGTTTTTCACTAGCTTACACAGAGATCCCAGGATTCTAGCCTGGCCCCAGCTGTACACGGAGATTCCAGGACTCCAGCCTGGCCCCAGCTGGCTGAGGGCCTCCCATGTCTCACTTGCTGTGCCTTAAATTAATTAGCTGTGATGGCAGATTTATTGCTGAAGAGCCCACCCAGCACAGGCTGAGCTGCTGTGGTCTGGAGGCTCCCAGCAGAAGGCAGCTGTGCCCTTTGGAGGAAAAGGTGCTGTACTGGGGAGAGATCAGGGACTGGTCCCAAGAGTGTTGGGGAGGGAGGTCGGTTCTGGTCCATACTGAACAGGGAAGTAGAGGCTGACAGCCAAGAGGTGCACGTGAAGAGAGCAGATTGGATCTGAAACCATCTCCCTTGCGCTGTCAGAGAGCAAAGATGCCCCAGGCAGAATTCCCTCCCTTCCACATCTCTTCCTTAATTTCTGGGAGATGCTTTCCTGGAGGTAAAGGGCCTGCAGCATCCCAGAGCAGTGCTGCTGGGAGCAGAGGAAGGCAGAGAGTGGAGGCAGAGCGGAGCCCTGCAGGATCCAGCAGCAGTGCACTCATGGCCCAATGCTGTGGGGTTTGCACAGGGCCCCAGTACGCTTGAGCTTTTTGCAGGCGTTGGAGTGAGTACACATTAAACCAAACTTCCCTTCTGGCTGTGGGAAGAGGTGATTATTCCTGGGAGTGTACTAAAGCTGAAATTCCCTCCAGGTATGCTCCTTCTGGACTGTAAAAGGAATGAAGCAGCAGTAAATCATAAACCTTTTCAGTGTAAAGAGGAAAAAAGAGAGGGAACAGGAGTTTTTTTATTTGCCAGGACTCAATGCAGAGATCTCACACAAGTCTCTGCATGAGCTGCAGCCTGTTTCCTGAGCAGGTGACTGCAGTTAGGTGCCAGGCCTGTTCCCTGCTCTGAACAGTTGGGCATCTTTTCTTGAGTGCTCTGAAATTCACCCTGGCGAGATATTGGGCATGTGGCAAAGAGGGGAGTGAGGATGAGAGGACATCAGGAGAGTGTGAATAGTCCCACTCCAGAGGACTTACCCCAAGCCATGAGAACAGCCCAAGTCTCAGAGCCAGCTTGGAGAAGTGATGTGGCAGGACAGCAGAGCTTGGGCCAGTATGCCTTCCTGCTCCCACAGCCTGTCCCATGCTGTCCTGGCACCTGTGTGTGCTCAGCAGAAGTGCCACCATGGTCCTACAGTGACTCAGAAAAGCTCAGCCTGGCTCAGCTCTGGTCTGCACATGGTGGGCAGCTGGAAAACTAGCACAGGAACAAACCAGCAGCTTCTTTACCCTCCTTGGCACTCCAGTAAGGCACTGGCACAGAACGGGACCCAGCTACAGCACTGCCATCCATCTTGGGGCAGAGCTGGGCGTTTTAGGGCCAGAACTGCTTGCAAACATTTTATTTCCTCAGTGCTTGGTGTTGCCATTATTGTTTTCCAGATGTCTTCAGCTGCAATGCATTAATAACATAAAAAAACATGCCCAAAGTAGCTGTTTCATTTCAGATACTGTGGGAGAAGAGGTGTGCTGCTCTCTTCTCCCCTCTCCAGTCTCAGCTCTTGCATTCTTCTCTTTCCTCTTGGATTTATTCCCTTTTCTCATGACTTTGGGTATTTTCTTTTTGAGTTGAGGGAGCAGCTGGAACCCCAGGCCAGGACAAGGGGCACATGCTCAGGTTGACATACAAAGGCACTGTAAAGGTCTCAGCACTGGCATAATTGCTCCATGAAGTGCTGGTGGGTTTTTTAATGAGACATTTATTGTGTTCAGAGTCTGATTGTTTAACTGAGCCCCATCTCAGTTCTAAAAAGCAAAGAATTGCTGTGAGGTTGGCAGAAGCAGTTTTGCATTGAAGATGGGCAAGGGGGGAATTGGATCAGCTCCCAAATGGCAAAACAAGGCTCTTGGGTTGGAGAATCAAGAGACCTCAGGCTCTGCATGAAATCCCAGATGGATTTTGGAAGAAGTCAGTGCAGTGGGTGAATCTGTAACTAGCTGTGCGTGTGCCTGTGGGTACATCTTGCAGTGACTGTCACGTTCCCTTGACAACACTTTATAATCTGTTCAGTCTATGACATTTTTTCTTGATGAGCGATGCCGGGAGGAGGTGGGAGGCAGGTTCTGCCCGGGGAGGCTGGTGGGAGCTTGCTGACTTCAGCACGCTCTGAGCTTCTCTGCTCAGCCACGGTTTGCACTGCTCAGGACCCCTCTGCCTTTACATGCTGGTTCAGTTCAGGGTGTCGGAAAAAACCTCTCAGCAAGTGCCCAATTTGACCTCATTACAGCCCCAAAACAGAACTGTCCTCAGAACTGCCTCAGGGACAGCCTTGTGCCACGTGGGGGGCTCAGAGCAGCAGTGTCCCCATGTCACCACCTTGCTGGGCATGTGTGGTGGCTGTCCCTGAAGGAGTTGGCAGCCCAGAGCCACCGGAGCAGCAGGAAGATAAACACCAGTTTTACCATGACCAGGGCACTGGGACTGGTGGGAACCGATGGAAGTCCCAGAAGAGCCACCACACCACCTCCTCTTTTTCCCCCTGAGCCACACCCAGCCATTGGGAGTACATTGCTGGGCCTGCAGGCCCCATACTGGACATGGAGAGAAGTGGGATGTCAGGGATCAGCAGCAAATTGCAGCTGCTCCTTCACCTTTTCAGCAAGCCCTAGGGATTTCCAGGATTCCAGAGGGACAGGTGCTTCCCAGCTCTGATAAGTGGTGCATGGATACGTATACCTGAACTTGCTGCAGCACAGGACAAGCTCCATCCCTGAACTCTCCAGTTCCCCACCATGGTCCTAGCAGTCAGTGTGGATTTCGAGGAAGCTGATGAAGAAAGCCACCCCTCTCCATCCCTCTTCCAGGCAGCAGAACATTTTCCCAGGGGAAGGCACAGCTCCTCATCCAGCCCATGGGATACAAAGGTTCACAGCCCCACTGCAGCCCCTGTGCTGTGGCCACGTGGCAGCCGGTCCCAGCCGGCGAGAGGGATGCTGGGTTTGGATCCCGTTGGTGGCCCGTGGTGGGATGCGTTCGCCTTTCCCCGGGAGGATGGATTCCTTCACACCAAAGCAATGGCATCAGAATAAACGATTGCTGCTCGATCCCAGGCCCTGCGCTGCCTTCGGTCTGCACTAACCAAATCCAGCATTTCTAAATATACACTGGAGTCTTATTTTCTCGCTCCGATCTTTATTTGCCTCCAGATAAGCTGAAACAGATGGGGTGTTTCACAACAGCCGCTTGCTGGGGATGTCAGATGGGGAAGGGCACACCCCTGCTGCTTTTCTGGGAAAAATCCCCTCTCCAGAAGCTCCGTGAAGATGCTGCTGACCCTCCTCTGGCCTTTTCTGTGGCCATCACTTGCCCATGAGCAGCCTTCAAGGCTGCAGGTTCCCAGCTCATGGCAGTGGACTCTGGGATATAGTGGGGGATGAGGAACAACCTTTTCGAGCAGGGGGGAAGAGACTTCTAAGAGGCAGAAGGGGAGAAAATGCTGTGGAAATCCCACTGTTTCAGAGTGTGATGCTTTCTTGGTAGAGCTTGAGGTGGGGTTCCTTGCTTCAAGGTGCAGGAGGTTGTGATGGGCTCACAGGGAGACATGCAGAGCTCCACTGTGGGATGCATGGACACTCCATTTCCCTCCCCATGGCTCAGGGTCTCAGTGTCAGTAGGGGCAGCCATGGAGTGTGCACATCCCCATGGAGTCTGCTGCTGTGCTGTGCCAGGGATCTGGAGCAAAGGGCAGCCATAGGCCAGTCATAAAGCTAAAGGGGAAAAGTCACCTCCAGGCTTGAGGTTTATACTGGAATCAGGATAAATTCCAGAGCAGAAGAGGCTGGCCTTGGGTTTGTCCCCCAAAACAATGGCCCTGCAATCCAGGCAGGAGCCAAGCTGAGCCCTGCAGACTCGTGGTACTGGAGGGCCGAACCAGATCCCAGCTCCAGCAGCAGGGCCAAGTCCATCCTTCCTCCCCTTGCTCAGCAGAGCTGGCATGGTGTGACCCTCCTGTGGGACCTGGTTGCTGGCCAGCACCCCTAGGTGCATTTTGCCTTCATGGCATCATCCACAACTTCCACAGGATGAAGAGAGAACTGTGCCTTGTGCTTGGGGACCTGGGTGAGGCTTCAGGGGCACTCGTTGGCTGAGACATCCTGCATGGTTCTCATTTACTGCGATATACTTTGGGGAAGGGGAGAGCTGTCGAGGGACCAGAGAGGATTGAAATATGATAGTTAATTAAATAAAACCGTCAGTCAAAGGAAACAAACCTTCCCAGCCCAGCATCCTTCGACTGTTCAGAAGAGATGGGCTGCAGCCAAAACCAGTTGTAGTCGTTTAATGATTTGGCCATGAAAATTTTCACTTACAGGCTGTTTGAGGAAAATAAATGGAAAAGAAAAAAAAAATAAAATATTCCATGCCTGGGGCTCCCTCTTAATAGAGACATAAAGATGACTTTGACATTCCCAGAACCGCAGCGCCCTGGGAAGACATGGGCTTTGCATGTTATTGTGCAGGACTGTTGGAGGAGAGCAGGGAGGGATTTTTCTCTGGAGTGGGAAAGCAGAGCAGCAGAGTCCACATCTCTGAACATCCCCCCTCGCCTCCTCCCCAGGGACGCGCGGAGGGAGAGGTTGTTGCTGGGGCTGTGTGCGGTTACCATTAATGTTTGCTCATTCATGGGATTGATTGGGTTTTAATTATGGAGGCCGTTTGGCATCCTGGCTCTCAGTATCAATGGCAAAAAGGGACTCCTGTGTTCTCCCCTGGAGGTGGCATTGCCTTCCCTGGGCTGGGGACCAAGCTCTTGGTAGATGTACCATCTCAGAGCTTCAAAGAGCTGTGCTGGCATCTCCCCCAGCCACGAAGCACGACAGAATTGCAGCACGCTGGGGCTCGGGGGAGTTTTCCACATCCGTCCATACCAGTGCTCACGGCGCCATTTCACCAGGCCCTGTGCCCCTGCCCCTCACTTGGAGCCCAGTGCTCCCTGACCTGGCCATGCCCTGCCACGTGCCAGAGGGCAGGCTGCAGGGGCACATGGATCACTTCAATTTGAGTGGAAAGGAACAGCTGGCATCTGAGCCTTCAACATCCCAAGCTTCCTTTTGCAGGGAGTTTTAGGAACAGCTGGGGGGAGCTGGACAAAGGCAGATTCACAGCTTTATCGACATGTTCGGGAAAAGTCACAGCTGGAAAAAAAATCCAGCCAGCTTCCTGCTGCCTCCAAACCCCCAGCTCCAGGTCTTCAGGGTCAGTTCGGCCTGGGTTTGCACCTCTGTGAGCACCTTTTGGTTGTGCATCCTCTCCATCCAGCATGGATGCAGTTGTGTCCCATGCTCAGAGGTGCCCGTGGAGGGTGGCAAATGCTCACACCTGCACCGTGCTGTCTATGGGCTCACCCAGCACTGCTCCCACTCAGGGCAAGTTTGGGGCACTGGCCCTAGCAGAGCTCACCAGGCCGGGCTGGGAGTTGTGCTGGCGTGGTTATGCAGCCCAGTGTCCCCTGCAGACCTTGGCACGGTGGCTCAGTGTCAGGCAGGGACCAACCCTGCAGGTAGGGCCAGGAACAGTGGCTGGGAGGGCTGGAGCTGCCACAGCTGCCTTGGCTTGTACTGAACGGGCAGAACTAGAGTTGAGAAGGCCGGCCCGCTATGCTAACCCTCAAAGTCGCTAATAAAGTGCTAATTAAAAGCACTTGGAAGGAGCAGCCCTGCCAGAAGGAGAGGCAGAGACACAAGAGCCTTTCATTGTTTAACGGGTTGTGCCCATTCATCCATGGAAGGCAGCCATGCCCCTCTGCCCAGTGTGCAGGGTTGTTTATTTCCCTGGTTATAAAACACGGCAGAAGGGTTGTGCTGGCACCATGCACCGAAAATGCCAGGTCCAGTCCTGGCCCTGTGGGCACGGACCCGGCAGCGGGAGCCTCTCCTCTCCTGTTTGCCAGGGACTCCTCGCCAGTGGCAGGGCAGTGGGCAGAACCACCTCCCCGGCCTGCGGTGCCCGAGAGCAGAATGGCATCTCTGGCGAAAGCCAGAGTAGTTTTCAGCCGATTCACTTTGGGGCGGGGCAAGACCCGTGTGAAGAGGCAGGACCGGGCTGGGGTGTGCAGCTCTGCTAATCGACTGCTATTGTTCACAGCTCAATTACACCCGACCAGGGCTTCCAAAGCTCAATCCCAGACTGCTGGAAAACTGGAAGAATGAAGTGAAGGAGAAGGGCCGCATCAACTGTCCCAACAACGTAAGGATTGTCTGTTCTTCCATGGCTGGCTGGTCTCGGTCTGCAGAAGGAAGGGGGGTTTAGGGGGCAGAAACCCACCAAAAATGGTTCTCGTTGGGCCCCTGATCATAGTGATGCTCAGACTCTCATTTCACCTCCTTTCCCTGAGCTTGCTGTGGTGCCTGGTGAAAGTGTGTCCCATCTTTGGGATCCTCATGGTGTGCTCAAGCCACCAGGCTTGGGGACAGGGCCACCCTTGGGCTGATGGTGCAGCATTACCCAGTCTGGGCTCTGGAGCTGTGTTTGGGAAGCTCCCAAGATCCCGACAGGGTGAAGGCTGCACATCCTGCACAGCCTTTTGATGCAGAGAACCTGCTTTTCCCAGAGTTGAGCGAAGATAGATTTAAGCCAACCTTTTTAAAGCCCTGTGACAAGCACAGACCTCAGAGCATGGTGCGTGTGCCTCATCTCGCTGTGAAACACAGCCTTGGCCCGAGCTGACAGAGAGGTGAACCCCACCCTGGTGCTGAGCCTGGATTTATCGTCCCAAACAAAGCCTTGCTAATGGGAGTTCTGAAGGAGGCTGTTCCCACAAGGCCAGGGGAGCCGGGCTGGCTAATTAATGTCATACACAGGCACTTGGAAAAGACGTTGCTCAGAAACTGGTCATGCTGCTGCCTGGGTGATTTCTCTTCTCCATTAAGCCTCTGCTGTGGCTCCAAGAACTCCTGTAGCCCAGCAGGACCTCCCGACAGCTCAAAATGTACGTTTTCCACAGAGACATTTAGGGGGAGAGGTTTTTCAGCCCGTTGTAGAGGGATTTGGCCACATGACTCCCATTAGCACTAATGGGAAACGTGTGACCAGAGCCCTCTGCGCCTCGCAGAGGGTTAACCTCACACTGCTCGGCCTGGACCGGTGGCCGTGCTGGCTCAGCAGGCTCCTGGCCACGGCTCAGAGGAAGGCAGGGGATGAGGGGGGATCGTGTCTAACCATGCTTTGTTTTTTCCTGCAGTGCTGTGAAGCCATTTATTCCAGTGTGTCGGGGCTGAAAGCTCACCTGGCCAACTGCAACAAGGTAGGTCCTGCCTTTTACACCCTTTTCTCAAGAGGTGGCTTTGGTGTTGGGTTTTCTCTTTCCCCTAGCTGGTTTGGAAGAAACAAGCCAAGGGACAATGGTACAGGTTAAAGGATGGTGGCTGCTGGAGGGCTGGCTGGCAGTGCTGCTCCCAGTGAGTTGTCACCAGGCAGGTGGAGGCAGAGAAGCTTGAGCTGCACAGATGGATTGGAGGGGATGTAGCTGCCATTCCAGCTGTAGAGAAAAAGTGCCACAATGCAAACTTCTCACCCAAGCACCCAGGCTTCTGACACATGAAGTGTTTTGGGGACACGGCAGTGGGACTAAACCCTCCTGCTTCATGTCCTCCTGTCCCACAGCAGCCCCTGCAGCCCCTGGATCATTCAAAAGCCCTTGGCTACCCAGCATGGCTAGCACCTCACACAACCACGCATCAGCCACAGCAGCTCAGAGCCAAGGAGCTGGGTGTTGGAAACTGGATGTTTCCTGAGGCAGGTGGGAATCAGGAGTCTTCTTCCATCAGTTTGCCAGCCCTACAGCCCCTCTGGTAGCCCAGCTGGAGGATTGCTGGTGTGGTGCCTCCTGGGATAGGCTGAGACTGAAAAAGGCAGCTGGCTGTGCAGAGACCACTGCCCTCCCACTGGATGGATGGAGCAGCCCTGAGCTCCAGTGCCCTGCAGCTGCCCCAGGGGAGGGATCAGGAGCTCAGTGTAGGTCCCTCAAATTGGAGCCAAGTAAAAGCTGCTAAAGCTTTATACCCTGAAACATTTCCAGCTGCAGCTTCCATTGAATGGAGCTTCCAGGAGGCAGCTCCAATATGTACCCTGTGGTTATTAAAAACACCAACTCCCGCACTCCTCCAGCGCTAGCTGGAACAGCAGCCCTTAATGAGATCATTTAGAAAATGGGCTGCAGAGATCCGGCAGGAGAAGCTGGATTTATACAGGATAAAAGAGCAAATACAGAAGACTGGGACAGCTCCTTCTCTGAGAGAAAATGGAGCTGGTTTCATGCATAGGAAGCATCCAGGATCTGCATGAACATTTACATGAACCACAGAGCTGCACCCTCTGGATCTGGCACAGCTGGGGCCAGGTATTGGGAGTCAGCAATGGGAAGTTGCTCTGTGACACCACACTGCCATCAGCAGGATTCTTCCCCTTAGGGGAGAGGATTTACTTTGAATACATGTGCCAGCAAGTTTGGCATAAATAAATCAGCCCCTCCAGAACTGGTCTGTGATTTCTGCTGTAAAATCCTGCAGAACTGGTTGCAATACATGAAGCCTTAGCAAGAGCAGAGGCCACTCCCAGGCAGCACCCCATCTTCAGTGGGGATTGATGCACCAGGATGATTTTGCACAAGGATTCCTGAAGCCAGGGCTGTCCTCTCCCAAAATGAGAGACTCGTCTAACTCAGGATTTACAGCTATGGAGAAATTCCCAGGGAGGAAATATATGGCCCAGAGGGGCCCATCCATAACCCCTTCATCAATAGAGAGCACATTATCTCTGGCGTGCCATGACCTGCGGCAGAGCCGGCAGATCCGTCATCCCTCCAGCGCGCTGCTGACAGGACTCCAGCAGTCACCCAGGCTCTCTGACAATGTAAGAGGAGAATTAGGTGAGTGCTGGACATAAATCTGATGGTGGTTCAGTCCCAGGGGACCACAGATCTGCTGACAGCGAGGACACGGGGCGATGGCCCCATCACCTGATGTTGGGGACACACAGATAGCAGCACGAGTGGCATGGACTGAAACTCAGGATGTGGCTGTGAGTTCCTGGCCTGGCACCGACGCTCGCTGTGGTGGTTCAGGCATGAGTGTTTATTTTGTGTCACTTCGAGGTCACAGGAGGGTCAGGGCCAGGGGAGGGCCACCCCTTGGGGCACTTTGGGCTCTGCAAGAGCTGCTGTGTCTTGCAGGGGGACCACTCAGTGGGCAAGTACCGCTGCCTCCTGTGCCAGAAGGAGTTCAGCTCCGAGAGTGGCGTCAAGTACCACATCATCAAGGCTCACTCAGAGGTAAGGAAGCAGCTGGATCTGGACTGGGCTGGTCCCTGCTCCAACACACACATCCTTGGGCTGTCCCCATCCATGCATCCATCCCTTCATCCAACCATCCATCCCTCCATCCAACCATCCAACCATCCATCCATGTCTGTTAAGAGCAGAGCACAGTGGCAGCTCCAAATAAGCCTGGGGGGTTCCTCCCTATTCCGCTTGGTGTCCCTGACACCTCCAGGCTCATTGCAGCTGCTGAGCAGTTTGACCTCAGGGAGGTGATGCCAGTGGGGTGAGGGGTGGGCCAGGCTTGGGTTGTGTGTGCTGGTGCTGGTACTGGTACCAGTGCCTGCCCCCCGGACAGTCACTAACCCCCGTGTCACCCCACGGACACAGAACTGGTTCCGAACCTCCTCAGAGGCCAGCCGGAAAAAGAAAAACAGGGAACAGCTTTCTTCCAGCAAAGAGGAGAAAAAGAAAAGCACAAACGGGAAGAAAAGAGGGAGAAAACCCAAGGAGAGGCCTCCAGAAATGTCCCCGAAGGGCAGAGAGAGCGTGGCAGCAAAGACTAATCACAAGAAAACCCTCGAGCACTGGGAAGGCTCCCGGGGCAGCCCCGAGGGGGACGAGCTCGTCCCCAAGCCCCCGAGCCAGCGGAAGGGAGGAGCCAGCAAGATGCCCGAGAAATGAGCAGCTCAGAGACTCGTCTCCGAGGATTCGTTTACAGCCCAGGGTAACAGGGTGGGGGTCTCTCCCAGTTTTATGTCCCCTCCTCCCCATCCCACCTCCCTTTGCCCCACCCTTCTCTCACCCTCTTTTTACAAAAAGAAAGGAAAAAAGAAAAAAAAAAAAGAGACAGAAAATACCAATTAACCACTTTAAACAAATCACGGACCTTGTTTCACACTGGAAAACAAACAGGATCAAGGAAGCTGGAACGTTCTTCACCCCCTGCCCATGTACATACCCCTCGGTGGGGCCCCGCTGCCTCTCCCGGCCCGTGATTCCCCTCCCCTGCGCCAAACTGGTGACGCTTGAGCGAAAGAGAAGTGCAATAGCAGCGGGGTCCCGGGGGCAGGGACCCTCCCCCAGTGGCTCCGCGCCGGGGCGGGAGCTGCCCACCTGCCCGGCAGCCTCCCAGCCCCTGGGTGATGTTTCCAAAGATGCTTGAGCCGGTGGGGCGGAGGGTCCGGCAGCGGATGCTGCGGTGAGAGGGGGAGTTGGCACCGCTTTTCCTGCAGCCGCAGGTCGGGATGGGGGAACGTGTAGGGCAGGGAGCAGCTCTGTGGGGCGGCGGCTTGGCAGGGTTTGTGTGTGTGGTGCGAGGCACAGGCAGAGCAGGGAGCAGGGCTGGGGTGTGGGAGGTGTGAGCAGCAGAGGGGGGTGCTCTGGGATGGGTCAGGCTAGAGGGTTTAATGGGAAGTTGTGCGAATGCTGTGGGCACCGTGGAAAGTGGCAGTGCAGCCATGGAAGGGGTGCAGTGAGGGAGCTGTGCCTCAGTGCTTCGGTTGTGTTTGCCAGGCATGGAGTGCTGGGATGGCAGAGGCACGATGGCCGTGGCAGGATCAGGGGGAGATGGCAGCCAACGAGCTGTCCCCCCCAGGCCTGGTGGCATCCAAGGGTGGTTCAGGATCCCACTGTGTTCAATCCCGAAGGTGCCAGTCACCCAGGAGGGCGGAATGGAGTCTCGGTTCCCCAGCTGTGGCCACTGGAGGTGTGTGACAGGGAGGGGGCAGCATCGAGAGACAATCACGGGTCCTACTTTAGGACAAACCCAGTTGCTGCCCGGGGATCTCGCATTCCCTTTGTCCTTTCGGGCCGGGACCCACCATGTGGGGAGTCTCTGCTCCCAAAGATGCATCTGAGCCCCTGACCACGTCCCTCGGGGTGGCAGGTCCCTGTGGTGCCATCTCTGCTTGTGCCCTTGCCCCAGGCTCTTCTTTGCTCCTGTGCTGACACCGTCATCACGCCTCGCTGCAGCCCGGGGGGAGCCATCCCGGACTGGGATGTGCCCGTCTCCAGACAAAACCAGGCTACCTCGGTCCTTGGGAAACGGGCACGTTTCCTCTCAGTAACACAACAGAAAACCTTAATTCGATTTTTCCCCTATGCAGAGACAGGAAAGAGGCATCAAAGTGGGAGCTTCTGCTTTTGCTTTAATCAATTCAAACCTCAGTCCTCGTTTTCCTCGCTGCTCCCTGTCACCCGCCAAAGGCTCAATATGAAGCAGCGGCTCAATCATAATTAACATCCTCCACTGGCACGCTATTCCAGCCAGGGAGGGGGGACAGTGGTGGCTGAAGCCAGGGTGGCTTCTCAGGGAGCCCGGGCTCCTGCCCTTACCACAGTCCCAACACCCGGATCCACCATCTGCATTGCCCAGTGAGCTGGGCATGTGCCTACAGCTGAGGGAACTGCCTGAGCATTGCTGGCAGCACCAGGCCTCGAGGCAATTAGTGAGAAAGCTTAATTAGTCACTACTTCTCAGCCTGGTCTCTGCGTGCACTTCATCGGATCTGTGTTTGGATGGTGTCACTGGGGTAGATCCTGCCTCCCTGGGAAAGGGGGAGAGCTTTGGGAGCTGTAGGACAGCTTGGAACAGCACCCAGGCAGCAGCAAGAAGGGGGGGAGAGCTGTAGCCTGGCACTGAAATCTCTGTGAAGGGTAGAGGGAGCCACTTGATCCCAAAATCACATCCTACCATGGAGGGAAGCCCCCAGGAAAGCTCCATGCCCTGGCCTAGGGAGGGGAGGTCTGAGTAGCCCGGGCTGCTGGCTTGGATGGTCACCACATAATCCCCACTGTCTCCCCTTGGGCATGGCCTGGGACTCCGTTCTCATTAACATGCAATTAATTGGCTTGGCATTGATTAAATTAGCAGGCAGCACTGTGCTTCATCAGCAGGGAGCCCTGGGAGCTGCTCGGGGGGGTAGACATGGGAAAGGGCCGGCTCAAGGGGTCATCGTGGGGTCTGGATCAAAACCCACCTCGCTTCTATAATGGAGGAGCAGGGATGGGAGGGGACAGCTGCAGTGGCCTTGCAGAGTGACACCAGCCTGGAGGGGACCCCAGGGACCATCTGGGGTCTCAGGGCGGGCAGTGGGAGCAGCAAACCTGGTGCTGGGGCTGTCTCTGTCATCCTCAGAGTACTCACAGGCCCAGTGAGGGCAGCACCATGGTCAGGCAGGAATTTCTATGAGAAAGTGAAATTTTCAGGGTTCCCCCACACACACCTAATAAGGTGTTTTCCCCACTAGTCATGACTCAGAGAGGAACATGTCCACCCCCCCACCTTCTCCATGAGACATCCTTTACCATCCTGCTTGTCCAGGGAAGGTTCCAGAGCAGTGCTGGGATCTCCAGCAGCTGCAGGTGCCACAACAGGTGAGCAGGCAGGGCCAAGTGACACCACAGTGGCATTGCTGGAGGCCAGTAGGTTGTGCCCCTTCCGGTGCTCCCAGTGAGGCAGTGCCAGAAGGGAAACCACCTTTATCCAGAGGGACAAGCAGAGGCTGCGGGACCAGATGGGGGACGAGGTGTCCTGTCCCATTCCATCCCATCACCTGTGGGATTTGGGGATTTTGTCACCTTGGGCACAGTGACACTGTGGTCCCGCACTTCCACTGTTGGGGAAACCCACCATCCCATCACCCATGTCCGCAGGGAAAGGGCTAAACCTCCATGGGAGCAGGGATGCACTGCAACCCTGTGGGAAGACCTCATGGAAAGCTTGGATGGGCGGGGGACTGCCGTGGCTGGGGAACCCTTGGCACTGACACCTTGCCCTGGCTAGGTTGGCTGTGCCACACCAGCTCCGGCCACGGTGGATGGAGCTGCCCGGGCCTGGAGCATCTCTCACCCCCAGGAACCTCGGGAGCATTTTGTTCTTTTCTTTCTCTCCTTGTGACACCCATCCCATGGCATATCCGAATGTTTCTTGTCAATGCCAGTTATTAGTGCATAAGTGTATTTTGGGGAAAAAATTAAAACAGAAAAAAAAAAAAAAAAGGAAAAAAAAATTTTCAATTTATCACTTGTAACCATATATATAAATATATAAATATATATATTAAAAAGTGTTTATTTGCAAAAAATAAAATTGTTTTAACAGTAAACTATCTTATAATAAACTCCCAATTTGTGATGATCCGTTCTTTTGTTAATCATTGACAAATCCTCAGTTGGAGAGTACTGTCCGAGCAGCTCCAAGCAGCCGAGCAGCGCCGAGGCGCTCCCTGTACTGTATGTATGAAACAGCTGTATCGAATAAATGGTTATTGATTTTTTATTAGCACTCTCGTCACCGTTTTTGGGCAGGTCGGGGGGAGGGTTGGACATGGGATCTGGTGGGTTGGGATTTATCCTTCCTTTGTGGCAGTGGCTGAGGGGACCCTCCTGGTTGCTGGGGATGGAGCATGTCGTCACCATCCCGGGGGTGCCCCCAAAACCGGGATGGGGAAGGCAGGGACTGGTGATGCTTCCTGCGCCAGCACTCGGCACAGCTGGCAATCCTGGTGCCAGGAGGATCCCAGATGCCAACAGCCCAAAGCCCAGCTGTCCCCCAGTCCCATGGCAGAAATCCCCTAAAGCTGCTCCCAACCCACCCATCCCCTCAGCAGCATCCAGCGTCTCCTGGCCCCATCCAGGGGCCACATCCAGCCCAGGACCTCTCCTCCCTGGGGAGCTCTGCGGGACCCGGGGCCACCCCCGGCTCTCCCAGCGTGGGAATAAATCCTCTTCTGCTCCCTAAGGGCTTTTTTGGCTCTGAACCCAGGTCAGGGACAGATTTAGACTGATCTCGCTGCTGGCTGAGATCGCAGCCTTTCCCCGTGGGCGCTCTCGCCTCCCCAAAGACGAGTGGGGACCCCAGGAGCGGTGCTTTCCTTTCCTTCCCCAAACATGTGGTACCACAGACCTCAGCCCCGGGGGAGCCCGGGCGTGATGGAAGCACCGTGCCGAGGAAATCCAGATCCCACGCAGCCCGGGACCCCCATAGGGCCAGGGTCCCCTTAACTCTCCCCAGTGCCAAGACCCCGGGGTCACCTCAATCGCGCTGCCCCGCAGCTGCAGGGTGTGTTGCACCCCTCAGTCTCGGGCAGGGGTGCTCCTGCGCAGCCGCCTCATAGCGCCCACAGGTACCCACAGCATCACTCTGAGCCCCACAGCATCCACCCATGCCCCAAACACCCACCTACACCCCATAACACCCACCTGCACCCCACAACCCACCCCCTGTGCCCTACAGCACCCAGGCGTCCCCACATAGACCCATGTCCCCCACAGCTCTTACCCATGACCACAGCATCCCTTTGTGCCCCAGAGAACCCATCCGCACCCCAAATCACCCCCAAACCCCCCCTCTCCCTTTCCCGCTCGCTCCCCGCACTACAAGTCCCGGGGATCCCCGCGGCAGCGCCGCCCCCGCCGCTCCCCGCCGCTCCGCCTCTCCCCGCAGCACCATGGCCGCGGCCCCGGTGCCCGAGGGGGCTCCGGTAGAACCGCACGACAGGTAAGATACCTTAGCTTTCTTTTCCGCGGGATAATCCCTCCGGGACGGGACCGACACCGCGGCGCCCCGGAGCCGCCGGTTCCCGTTTCCCGCGGGCTCCGGGGGTTGCGGTGCCGGTCCCGTCCCCCACGATGCCACTTCCGCGAGTGGGGCCTCCCCGAGCCCATCGTTCCGTGAAATCCTTTCGTTTTTCCACCAACCATTTCTTCCCACCCCCGCTTTATCCCTTGTTTATTTACATACCTTTTCTTTTTTTTTTTTTTTTTTTCCTTTCACGTTGTTACCTTTTCCCTTATTTCCCTTATTTTATGGTTTTTGCCCTTAATTTCCTGGCACATAAACCACAGCCTCCCGTTTTCCAAGCTTGCTGGTACATGTATCCACTCCACCAAGAAGAAGAGTGAGGCAGCCTAAACTTTTCCACCCAAAAACCCCATACAGGGTAATTCCCCCCTATCCCCCCACACACCCACTCATGTTTCCCTTCTATTTTCCACCCCCTTTTCCAGCACAATCCTCAAGGGACTGACTGCTCCCAAACATCAAATATCTGGAAATTGCATTTGGAGCATCACTGGTGCGCTGGGGATGTGGCAAAGCTTATAGGGATGGAGCATCCCTGCATCCCTGGTTGTAGGGTACCAACAACCCCATGGCACTGACTGACCAACCCCGGTGTCAGTGCCAAAGCATCCCACCTCTTCCCATCCTGTACGTTCCAGCAGCTAAATCCATTGCTGGCAGCTGCCTGTGAGTCAGTGGGAGGATGAGGATGAGGATGAGGATGAGGATGAGGATGAGGATGAGAGGAAGGAGTCTCCCAGAGTTGTGCTGGCCGAGCAAGGGATGAGTAACTGGGTTGTGTAACAGAGCCCCTTCCGCTGTGGCTCCCACTCGCTATAAATAGCAACAGATAATTGGGTTTGCTGAGGGAAATGTTTGTCCTTTTGTGGTGAGGGAGCAGAGACCATAATAGAGCTGGAAGGGGGCACCTGTGCACAGAGCTGCTGGGATGAACCGTCCGGCTCCAGGTGGCTCCAGCCAGGACAGAGCTTGGTGCAAGGCTGGGTAAACTGGGAGTGATGTTCCATGGGTTCCAGGATGGTCATGGGCATGACGTGGCAGTGGGGTGGCAGCCAGGTCCCTCCGTCCCTTGTGTGAGTTCCTCCATTCCTCAGGCAGGTTCCTTCATTCCTCAGGCAGGTTCATCCATCCCATGGGCAGGTTCCTTGATCCCTTGGACGTGTTCTTCCATTCCTTGGCTCTGTTCCTCCATGCCTGGGGTGGGTTTCTGCATTGCATGGGCAGGTTCCTCCATCCCTCCCTTGGGATGGTTTTTTGGACAGGAAAGGCCCAGCCAAGGGCCGGCATACACAGATCCAGCTCAACAAAGCTCAGCTCAGTGATGGAGGAAGCAGATTTGACCTCCACACTCCTGTGTGTGCTGCTCACAGGGTGGGATCTGAGAGCAGGACTCTCTCCTGGGAACAGGCATCCTTCCACCATGGGCTTGGTGTGTCTGCAGCTCTTACACCAATCCACTGACAATACTTGTGACCAACCCAGGAAAATCCACATGCAGTCCAGCTTCTATCCTTAAATCCCAGGGGAAACCCACCCAGCAGCTGTCATCACCAGAAGGGAAAGGGGATCCTGGCCTTCGTGCCTGCTTTCCTCTTTCTCCCAATTTTAAGTCTGCCATTAGAGGAGGGATTTGCTCTTAAAAATCCCCTGAAAGAAAAAAGTCCAAAACCCAGGAATTTCAACCTGTGCAAGAGCTCAGAAAGTAGGAAGGGGCTTGGGAAGCAGAGGGGATTTGTGCCAGCAGGAAGGCTCAGGTACTGCTGGCCTTTGGAGCCATGTGTCCCACCTGAGAGCCCAGTGGGAATGTCATGTGGGATGCTGGGAGACTGGCTCCTGTTGCCTGGACATTTAACAAAGGCAGGAAAAGTGGCAGCAGGAGCACACGATAAGGAACAATATCCCTGGGCGAGGGCTCCTCACCCCGTGTCCCGCATCCCTTGGCTTTTTTTGCTCCTTTAATGAGAGGGAACAGAAGTGGCTCCGGAAGAGAGTTTTATTTTTAAACTTCTGAGAGAGCTTTTACAGCGAGAGGAGAGTCCAGGCAGAGATCAGGGATGGAAAAGTTCCTTTGATCATCGCTCGCTTCCCTGCCTTTGGGGCAGCAGCTGCTGCTCATGCTCGGGACAGGTTACCCCAAAACCCTCCTGTCCCTGTCCCCTGCCTCAGGACCAGCCCCTCATTCCTGGTTCCCATCAGGTTTCCATCTTTTGGGATGGTGCTCTGCAGGTCCCATTGCTGAGCAGGAGCAGAGGGGGTTTCCTGAGGACTCTGTGAGGCAGTGTGTTTCCCCTGCCTCTGGAACAACCTTGATGGCTCAAGGAGGAGGAGGAAAGGGTCTTTTTCTATTTCTAGCCCCATCTCCAGGTGTTGGTGCTAAGCAGGAGGGAGCACCTCCCCAAAACCCCTAAGCAGGGAGTGTACAGAGGCCAAGCTCCTGTCTCACCATGCTGGGGTGGGCTGGGATCTCACTTGGTGGTCTTGGGATTTGGTCAGGATGCACCATGTCCCTGGCAGAGCCTGGCTGCCCTCCGGTGTATCCTGCACCACCTCCTCCCTTCCTTGGCAGCCAGAGGCTGTGGGCTGAGGGCTGCACTGCCCCAGCCTCTGCTCCAGGGCTGGCCTGGACTGCCCCTGCCATGGTGCCCAGCATCTCCCACCCTTGCCACATGTTCTGCCCTTCAGCAGCTGCCTGGCTCCCTGGGCTTCCCACAGGATGCCCAGGCTCCCTGCCCTCCCTGAGAGGCTGACGCCGGGAGAGGAGCTGGCTGGCCCGGGGGAGCGAGGGGCAGCTGGCAGGGGGTGCTGAGGGAGTGGATGGCCGGGCACAGCAGCCAGCAGGATGTTATTCTTAGCCACCCGCAGCCCCGGGGTGTTGAGTTTCACCCACTTGTTTACTCCAGGGCAGAGGGGACAGTGAGGGGCAGCTCTTGGGGAAGCTGAGTGACCGGCGTGGGGGACCCTCAACCAGACCTTCACGGATGGGAGCCAAGGGAGAAGGATGTGAGTCCTGGACCAAAAAGCCCAACATGGCCAGCAGCCCCCAGCCCCGAGCCCCAGCTGCTCTACCAGCTGCATGGGGGGTGCTGGCTGGGTACCCCTGCCCTGGGGTCGTCCCCTCCTGCCCCCTGCAGCCCCCTCCCCAGTGGTGTCAGGAGCTCCCTGGGAACTCACCAGTGCCCGTGGATGTGGATGTCACTTTCCAGGTGCCCTCCCTGCTGAGCCCCCACGTCTGACAGCCGAGCACCCCCAGTCTCAAGAGCAGAGATGCCAGGGCTGCTGTTTATTGCCTGTGCTGGAGGCGGTGAGGGGAGGTGTCACCTCACCCCCAACCCCCCCTCTTTTTCTTTAATCAAGCCAGTGCTATTAATATCAGGTAATGAACGTAATCTGGAGGTTAAGATATCCTCTTATGCTGCTGACCGCCTCGCAGCTCCCAGGCACAGACACTCCCCCAGCTCTGTTCCCTTCTCCTGCCTCCATCTTCCAGCCCCCCAGATCTGCTGGGGCTCTGCCTCACCCCGGCCTCTTGGGACCCTTCAGTGCCCATTCCAGGGGGACACTCCGTGCATGGCTCCATGCCCCAAGAATCGCCCTGGGAGCCCCTCTGGCATAGCCCCCCTCTCACCTTGGTAGTGCCAGAGGTTGTGGGACAGGAGCTGAAGTGTGGACAGGGACTGGGGCAGGGGATCCTCAGTCCAGGATCACCCCTGGATCGGCAGCAGGGGACATGAGCAGCCCCCCAGCGTTCTCCAGCGTCCGCATCTCAGGCTGCTGGGCCCTCGGGCCAGATGGCGGGTGAGTTTTGCTTTGGTTTTAGGTGGGATTTGCTGTTTTTTCCCTGTTTGTTTGCTGGAGTGAACTCTCGGTGGCTCCTGCCACAGTCCCCCAGCCCCAATTCCCATCTGAAAAGATCAGCTCCCCATGGGATATGGCTGCAGCCAGCCCAGCACCTCAGCAGGCTGTGGGGGGCTGGCAGAGGGTCTATAGGGCTGTGAGCTCGGTCTGTGGGTTGTTTACAGAGCGCAGAGCCCTTGACATTCTCTCCTGTCTGCTGCCAAGTTCAGGTTTGGGGCTGTGCCATCTTTCCTTACTGCTGTGGGCACTTCTGGGACCTGCTGCCTTTGCCCTCCCAGCCCAGCACAGATCCAGGGTGCTCAGGGGTCTCTGAAGGCAGCAGGATGCAGAGCCTGAGCACAGGGCACAGGGATGGGGATGGCAGCATTCTGGGGAAGGAGAAGGGAGTCCCTCACACCTCGGTAAATCCATGCTTGGACCGAGCAGGAGCAAATGCTTCCTTCATTTGTGCTGGCACAGCAGTGGAGCTGGAGAGCCCTTCTCAGGAGCAGGACCTCCCCTAGGCTTCCTCTGAGATGCTCCAGCAAGGATGCAGCAGCCACAGGGAAGGCAAAGCATCCCCAAAAGCTGTGGACAGCCTGGAGAGAGCTGGTGGCAGCCAAGTCCTCCAGGAAGGCTTGGCAAGAGAGGGATTGGCAAGCCCAGGGTGATGTTTCCTTTCCTATTTGCTTGGCTTTGGAACCCCAGGGGTTTGCTCCACTGGGGAGGGTCCATGTGGGACAAGGACCCTCCTCTGGGAGAGCAATGGCATTGACTCCAGCTCTAAACAGAGAGTCCATTCTCTGGGGGCTTCACCTTGCGAGTCAGGGCATTGCAGGGGCTTCAGCACTGCTGCAGGGAATTTTTTAAGAGGGATAGGGAGGAATGGCCGAGATCGTCTGTCCCTTTGGAGCAAGAAGAGCCCCTTCCTGGCAAAGGCAGATGTGGAAAACATCCACAAATATTGAAGTGTAACATTAGGAGAAAAGGCATGACCTCTGGAGAACTCCAGGGCAGCCCTGCAGCCCCACAGCCCTGCTTCTCCCAAATAAATCATGGGAAATGTGGATTTGAGAGGTGTAGAATATCAGCCACCTGCAGAGGCACTGATGGCATAGATGATAGAAATATACATGATAGAAATATGTAGAATTTTGGTGAAAGTCCAGAATTATTTGGATGAGGTAAGGCAGAACACCAACTCTTGGAATGGGATTCAGGTGCTGCATCCCAAAGCAGCCCCAGGTGTGCAGGGGGAGGATGGCTCCGCTCCTCTCCCAGGGGTGCATGTCCCTGGATCCCACAGCGATGTCCCCTCTGTGCCAACACCCTGAGTGTGCTGCAGGAGAGATGACACTTAGGAAAGCGGGCTGGAGCTGTGGCTGTAATTCTGGGCACTGCTTGTAATTCTGGGCACTGGTGGAGCTGTCAGAGTCCAAACCTGTTCCTGGCAGGAGCTGGGTGATGTTGATGCTGGTTGGAGGCAGTGGGAGCAGAACTGAGCCTTGCTCCAGCTCCACTCCAGCTCCGGAAAACAGAGCTTTGTCCAGCTCAGAGTCACTTTGGAAATAGTGGCCTCGGTCAGGATCTGCAGGCTGGCACAGCAGAGCTTGATGCTGTGTGACACCAAGGAGCAGAGCAAGGAGCAGAGCATCCTGACAGGTTCGCCTGTCGCATGCAGACTGACGTGCAATCCCTGAGGAAAACCATCCGAGCAGCCCACGGCACCGCGCCGGCGGCTCAGCTCTGGAATAACCACGGTCCCAGGAGAGGGGCTGGGATGCGGATGAAAGGAACCGCTTTCTTCTCTGGTAAACAACTGTATTTTTGTCATCTCTGCTTTTATCAAGTCAGAGTGACATTGTTTATGCCCCAGCAGCACCGGCTGCTGTCAGCCCCCCTCTGGGAGTAGCACCAGGAGGTAGCAGCCGCTGCAGCATCACCAGTGGGAGAAGAGATCCAAACATCCCACCTGGGTTTGCTGCTCCTCGTGGAAGGAGCCATTTTTTCACAGGAAGACACCCCAGAAGGTTTCCTGATGAGTGTCCTCTCCTGAGGTTGCTTTTTAAGAGTCATAGTTGGGGTATTTTGGGCTCCTGGTTGAACCCAAGGCCGGCAGTGCTTGGAACTGGCTGTGTATGCTGATGGACTTCAGCAAGGGATGGGGTGTTGGTGTCTTGAACTCTTGTAGGGGACTCTGGGGGTGCACAGTTTATGGTGGACATCAGTGGGAGAGGTCCTGTCACAGGGGCAGGAGCTGCAGCCTGCCTTTTGTTAGCAGGAGTTCTGCAAAGCCAGGCAAATCCCTGTCTCCTTGCCTGCTCCACAGGGATGTGCTGGTGCTGGAGGTAGGGATGGTGTTCTGTGGGCATCCTGCCATGCCCAGGGGGTTTGCCCAGGGGATCCCACCGTGCCCAGGGGGCTTGTTTGCCACGTAAGGGTGGGGATTGCCGGGGCACTTCACACACAGATGGCTCATCTGAAATTTTGATCTGTATCTAAAATTGTTCTAAAAAGGGCTGGGGGAGGGAAGGGAATTAATCTTCATACCAAAACAGCTTAAAATCAACCCAAAATCTGTAAAGCTCTGCAGTTTAAGCCCTTTCAAGAGCACGCTATAACAGAGCAGCAGCAAAACCCCGCTGGCTCGGCCGGGCTGTACCAAACAGTAACAGCTTGAAGCCAGTGGTGCCCAGATCTCTTGGTTTCCCTTCCAGCCCAGTCACGGCTGGGGAGAAGAGCAGCATGAACCAGGAGAGCCCTTTGCACTTTCTCCCAGGGAGCAGACATCCCCCTGGGGCAGCGGAGCAGGAGCAGGGAGGAGCAGGCACTGGTATAAATAATCCTCCCTGTCCCTTAGCTGGCCAGGCAGCGGCTGCAGCTTATCTCCTGGCCAGATGCCACTTATCACCTCCCAGCCACAGCTCTCCTCCTGCCAAGCTGGAAAGGGCTCTGGAGGGTGCCTTGTTCCTCCCCCTCTCCCAGAGGGAACATAAGGGAGAGTGTTCAGCAGCTCCAGGGCTTTGGGTGAGCTCAGAGCTCTCTCAGCTCCCAAGGTAAAGCTGATGGCTCTGCCCAGCTCACAGCCTAGGGGCTTCAGGACAAAAGGGTGGGAGAACTAGAGCTTGGGTGGGATGGAGCGCTCCAAGTGGGGAGAGGAAAGGGATTGGGGATGGAGGGATGAGGATGCTTGTGCTGTAGCCCATGTGTTTGACTTCCATCCCCAAGAAAGGTCCCTCAGCACATCAGGGTGGGTTGTTGCCCCCTGAAACACACCCTTCAATGCTTTGAGAGTTCACTGGAGCTCACACAGACATCCCTCAAACAGGAGGAATTTAGGGAGGGATGTTTGCATGGCACCTCTTGCAGGTTAAAATTGCTTCTGTGTGAGAATTCCTCGGTGTTGGCCATGGGTCACAGAGATGTGGGTGCTGGTAGTGCTGCAGTGCAGCTGTGCTTGGCTGTCCCACTCTTCCATTGCATCCCTCACCTGTTCAATAGGATCCCCCAAGACCCCGCTCCCTCACAGCAGGAACGTGTGTCCTCCCCCACCCCTGGTGACTGTGCTCCTCCCCTCCCCACCCCAGTAACAGCAGTGCTGAATCCCTGGACCGGCTGTATCCCGCTGTGGGCTCCACCAAGCCCCCTCGGAAGCGGACCACCAGTCAGTGCAAGTCTGAGCCCCCACTGCTGCGGACCAGCAAAAGGACCATCTACACAGCGGGCCGGCCACCCTGGTACAACGAGCACGGGACACAGTCCAAGGAGGCCTTTGTCATAGGTAGGCCACCTCCACACTGCCCAGGCAGCATCGGTACCACCTGCCCCATGGCTCTTCAGGAGATCTTGGTGGGATTCCTGCCCCACTACCTCCTTGGAAATGTGAGGTTGGCTCCAGCCTGGACAGGAGCAGGGGCAGTCCCTGTGGTTAGTCCTGCATTGGCTGGGTGGGCTGAACCCAAGTGTGCAGTGAGGATAATGGATTATAGGAAACGCCACTCTTTGCTTCTTGTTTCCTCAACTCCTCTTGCCTGGGCTGGTTCCCATGCCAGCACTCCCCATGTTACATAACCATCTAACAATGGGTTTCCCAGCTTTTGTTGGGCATGTTGCTGGCAGTTCCAGTACATGCCATTCAACATTTTCAGGGATAATCTCTTGGAGTGCCTGTGACTTCCCTCTTTGGAGGTTCCTCCAGCTGAGTGCAAAAGCTGAGGACCTGGGCTTCAGCCTGTGGTAGAAGGGGCTGTGCCTGGGGTTGGTGGCTTCATCACCTTTTCCCTGGCAGGCCTGGGAGGAGGCAGTGCCTCTGGGAAGACCACGGTGGCCACCATGATCATTGAGGCTCTTGATGTCCCGTGGGTTGTTCTGCTGTCCATGGACTCCTTCTACAAGGTGAGGCTGCACCCTGTTGGCCTGGCCAGGCTCGTCAGGCTGCCACTGCCCAGAAAAGCTGTGGTTGCCCCATCCCTGGAAGTGTTCAAGGCCAGGTTGGATGAACAACCTGTTCTGGTGAAAGGTATCCCTGCCAGTGGCAGGGCATTGGAATGAGATGAGTTTTAGGGTCCCTTCCAACCCACACCAATCTGGGATTGTGTGGTAACCCCCGATGAGGACACACACTGTGGATTTAGGGCAGGCATGTCGTTTTCCCTTCCCTCTTGGGGCCTGGCAGAGGTGACTGGGCATGGCAGTGCGGGGGAACTGCCCAGCCACGTGCCCTAAGCTCTGCTCTGTGGCAGGTGCTGACCAAGCAGCAGCAGGAGCAGGCAGCCAACAATGACTTCAACTTTGACCACCCTGATGCCTTTGACTTTGACCTCATCATCGCCACCCTGAAGAAACTGAAGCAAGGCAAGAGCGTCAAGATCCCCATCTACGACTTCACCACCCACAGCCGGAAGAAGGAATGGGTATGGGACACTGAGGGGGTGGGACAGGGTAGGGGACACTGAGGGGGTGGGACAGCAAAGGCAGGGGAGAGGGGGAGCCAGAGGGACCCCTCCAGCCCCTGCCCTTTGCAGTCCGATCGGCGCTGTCACCCTCTGCTGTGTGCCTGGCTCAGGGTGCATTTTTTGGGTGAGCTATCACAGTCACAACCCAGAGGGATTGCCTGGGACAGGGCACCTCTGAGCAGATGATCTGTGCCTAACCACATCCATTCTGACTCCACAGAAAACCCTGTATGGCGCCAATGTGATTATCTTCGAAGGCATCATGGCATTTGCAGACAAGGAGCTCCTGAAGGTGAGGAAGTGTTTCGAAGCAGTGCCAGGGTGAGATGGTGGGAGGATGCTCTCTCCTGAGGTCCTGCAGCAGGGTGGTGACCTTCCCTTCCAGGATAGACCAACTGCTGCAGCACTTCTCTGTGCAGGAGAAAAAGATTTTGACTCTGCAGTGGTCAGGGAAGAGCCTCTGGAAGAGATCAAGTGTTTCAGCAGATACCTCAATCTCAGCCGTTTGTGCCCAGGAAGCAGGAGCCGAGTGGTGACCTGGTTCCTGGCAGTGCTGGTGCATAAACACAACTAGAAATAGCCCACCTCCATGCTGCGTGCTGTGGCTTGTACAGCCATAGGCAAAGACTGCTGAACTTCTACTGCACAGAGCCTGCTGTTCCTGGCAGGGAATCATCCAGCACTTCAGGCTCTCTTGGGGATTATTTCAATTTATCATAGAATCAAATGGTTTGGGTTGCAAGGGACCTTAAAGCTCATCTTGTTCCACCCCTTGCCATGGGCAGGGACACCTTCCACTACCCCAGGTTGCTCAAAGCCCTGTCCAAAATGGCCATGAACATGGGATGGGGTGCCCACAGCTTCTCTGGGCGCCCTGTGCCAGGACCTCACCGCCCTCACAGGGACAAATTTCCTCTCAATATCCTGTCTAACCCTGCCCTCTGGCACTGTGAAGCCACTCCCCCTTGCTCTGTCACTCCAGGCCCTTGTCCAAAGTCTCTCTCCAGTTCTCTTGGAGTTTCTTTGGATACTGGAAGGGGCTCTAAGGTCTCCCCAGAACCTTCTCTTCTCCAGGCTGTACAACCCCAACTCTCTCAGCCTGTCTCCATCCCTTGGAGCATCTTTGCAGCCCTGACAAATGCTGCAGCAGGCAGTGAGCCATGCACAGACTTAGCCAAGCTCTGTCTAAAAAGATTCCTCCCCTGCCAAGCGAGTGCTTGGGTTGCACTTTTCTGGAGCAAGGATGACCTCCAGTGGACAGCTGGATGAATCCCTCAGGAGACTCCACTCAGCAGCCACTCTCCTGCCTCTCGCAATTAAGGGCAGAGTCATAAGCTGCCCTGCTGTGCTGCACTCCTCTCCAGCATTAATTCCCTGCCTGTGGGAGGGGCTTAGAATGGGATGATCTCTGAAGTCCCTTCCAATTCAAGCCATCCAAGGGTTCTTTCATTAAGAAGCTAGTGCTTGGTGTGTGTCACAGACAGTAACTCCTTGTTTCCTCCTTGCTCTTAAATAACATCCAGCCAAAGTGTTGGAGCTGGTTAGCAGTAGGGACAGAGTCTGGAGCAGGACAGGTCTCAGAGGACACACAAGTAAAGTGGCAGCAGGGGAGTCACAGCAGCACCAGCCAGGTTCCAGGGAAAAGCTCCACGCAGGCGGGAGCACAGCAGATCTGGGCACTCTTAAATGGGTGCTGGGTCAGGTTGGGCTCAGCCCCACCTGGGGCAGCAGGGGATGATGGATTGAGTCCCACACGTGACCCAGTGGGGTTTGTCCCTTCCACTCTCCTTTCAGCTCCTGGATCTGAAGATCTTTGTGGACACGGACTCGGACATCCGCTTGGTGCGCCGCCTGCGCAGGGACATCAGCGAGCGCGGCCGGGACATCGAGGGTGTCATCAAGCAGTACAACAAGTTTGTCAAGCCTGCCTTCGACCAGTACATCCAGCCCACCATGCGGCTGGCAGACATCGTTGTCCCCCGAGGTACCTGCCCAGGGCTGTCCTCAGTGACACCCCTGAGACCCTTCAGAGACCCCGGCCTCTGCCCTCAGCTCTGCCAGCCAGTCCATCTCTCTCTGGCGAGGGCACAGAGTGGCTGTCCCACACCAAAGCAAGGGTCCCTCCAGCTGAGGCTCTAGAAACACTCCCCAAAAGCATGGGGAAAGTCTGTGCATTTCCCTCAGCCATCTCCTGCCCTACGAGCTCCTGCAGCGCAGTGATTTAAGAGCTGGAGGTGACTTGGAGATATCCAGTAACAGATTATTGAATAAGGATTTAATAAAAGCAGAAATGTTTTCTGCTTCACTAGGAAAGAGCTGTTTGGGGAAGCAGCATAGTTTTGAACACAGTGGGGAGTTTAGGGAAGAAACATGGAAAAAATCTGTGGTGCTGACCAGGGTGACATTTCTTTCCCTGGTATAGTGTCAGGACAAGAGGAAATGGCCTCAAGTTGCACCAGGGGAGGTTCAGAGTGAATGTCAGAGAAAATTTCTTCACCAAAAAGGCTGTCAAGCCCTAGCACAGGCTGCCAAGGGCACTGGTGGAGTCACCATCCCTGGAGGGATTTAAAAGGTGTGTGGGTGTGGCACTTGAGCACATGGTTTAATGGTGGCCTTCGCAGTGCTGGGTTTATGGCTGGACTTGATGATCTTAGAGGGGTTTTCCAGCCTTAACAATTCTGACTCTGTGATACTTTTGCTTTTGGGTCACTCCAGGGAGTGGAAACACTGTGGCCATTGACCTGATTGTTCAGCATGTCCACAGCCAGCTGGAAGAGGTAAGAGCTGCCCAGTGTTTGGGTGGTGGGGGGGGTTCACGGCCTTGCCTGGCAGGGAGCCATGCTCTGGGTGCTCAGGTGGGAATGGCCTGGCTTCTCCTGTGCTCCAGGCGTGGGAGTCCCTGTGAACTCCTCCCAGCCCTCTGCCTCACTCCAGTGAAGGAAACTGCCTTCTCCCTGTGCTCTGGTTGGTCCTGGCTCTTCTGCCAGCTGTGGTCCAGCAGCAGCTTCCTTCCCTCCCAGGGACAGCAAATCATCAGGGGACAAACCAGCCACCCTCCCATGATCGGAAGGATGTGTTCCCCTGCCTGCATCCCTCCCAGGGCCAGCATTGCCTCAGACCCTCCACTGCTCCAGCTCTTGGGCTTCTCCTCTTCCCTCACATGCAGACACTGCTGCACAGGCTTTCCAGTCAGGAGCCCACTTTTCCACTTCTGTGCTGTGTGCAGCTCCTGGGTTTCAAAATCCAAAGTCTGGTCATGTTTGAGCCCCAATCCAGGCACATGCTCCTTCACTTCCCCACTGCTTTAAGTTTTCTGTTTGTCCTGGGCCAGTCCTGACTGGTGTTTTGGGACCCTGCAATGAACTGATGGCATTTTGTGTTGCTGTCCCCGAGCAGCACAGCTTCCTCCCGCCCCACAGTTGTAGCTTTGGTGATATTTCAGTTGTGGAGATGCTCAGAGTGATGTCCTGGGAGGTGGAGGGAGTGTGACCTGGAAATAGATGCACTGGAAATTGTAGGGCTTGATTCTTTCAAGTCTGTTTTGGAGCTCCCAGGTGGCAGGAGCTGCTCAGGCCTGGGATGGGAGCTGGCATGCCACAGCATCTGGCTTCCCATGCCTGCTCAGGAGGGACTGCTCTTGGCCAAAGGTGTCTTGGCAGGTTTCTCTTCCTGGAGTACCTGGCTGCCTGAATTCCCAGCACTAAACTCTGGCAGGCTGGGAAGGTGGTTTCTAAACCCTTGGTTACAGGAGGAAGGATCAGAGCCCCAGCATCACTGCTGGTGCCAGGCTGAGGAGGGCACCCAGCCCTGAGGCAGAGTCCAGGAAAGGGTAATGGCTGTTTCCCTCAGCTCCTGGGATCCAACCAGGGAATATCACAGCAAACCCAGCACCCCCAGGGTGCCTCTGTGAGCCAGACAAGGGGTTGGCTTGGGGGGCGGCTTTCACTGACCTGGGGAGGGGAAGAAGGGCAAAAAGCTACATGTGAATTCAGGAAAATACTCCTATTTTTCCTTTTTTTTTATCTTGAAACGACCCTGGTGTTGACAATGCTTAATACCGGTTGCGTTGTGTCTTTGTGTTGCTGCCGCAGCGTGAACTCAGTGTCAGGTAAGAGCCCTCACTCTGTCCTGTCTGTGCAGCCGAGGCATTTCCAATGCCAGGCACCACTTGGCCTCACCCCGACCTGCGGCGGGACCGGCAGCTCGCGTAGCGCACGGCCTCGTCACGCTCCACGGTGACAAAAGGCCCCCTTGCCCTTGGCTTTGGGATGGCAGGAACAGGGTTGCTCCCCAGGGAGGTGCTGCCAGCTTGAGTGCAGACCCCTGAAGCTGGGCCAGGGCCAGGTTTGTAGCTGGGGATCCCCGGACTCTGCAGGAAGGGAGGCTTTTCATCCTGAGATTCTCTCTGCTTTCTCTTCATCCTCTAAGATGAACAGTTTTCAGAGCCACTCTCCATCCCTGATGATTAAATATTGTTAAACATCAATTATTAGATTAGTCAAAGCGTCTTGAAAAAAGGATGGAGAGTGACTTTTTAAATGGGCAGATAGTGATAGGACAAGGAGGAACAGTTTTAAATTAAAGGAGGAGATATTTAGATTGGACAATAGGAAGAAATTCTTCCTATTGGTGGTGGTGAGGTCCTGGCACAGGTTGCCCAGAGAAGCAGTGGTTGCCCCATCCCTAAAAGTGCTCAAGGCCAGGTTGGATGAGGCTTGGAACAACCTGGGAGAGTGGAAGGTGTCCCTGCCCGTGGCAGAGGGTTGGAATGATGTTCTTTAAGGTCCCTCCCAGCCCAAACCAGTCTGTGATCTTGAGAGTGGTGGGAACCCTGGACCCCTTGCTGCAAGCAGGGATCTGCCTGGTGGCACCCAAAGGAGCATAGCAGCTTCACATGGCCACAGGTACCAACTTTCCCACAGCTTCTGGAGGATGCACAGCCACTTCTGGAGGACTGAGAAAATCCTGCTGCCTAAATCCAACAGGATTTCTAATTTCTCTGTATCTGCAGGTGGATGCTATAACAAATGTGTTGATTTACTTAACCTCTTCAGAGTGTGGCTCCAGATGGGGCTCAGCTCTCTTGCTTCCATTAAGAAGCCAACTAGGCTTTCAGGTATTTTTGTAGGAAGCAGAGGGAATGCATTACTGGAAATGGGTTTCCATTTAGATCTCCATCATTGCATGGAGATACTCAAGTCAAGTAACCTTAAAATTTACATTTGTCATACAATGAGCTTTTAAAATAACTGAGATGAACAGGGAAAAGGCTCTGTTTTACTTATTTCTGCTTCAACTAGTAATTTCCTAGACTAGGCAAGTGGATGTTTTATTTTATTTCCCTTTGCTTTTTTAACACCCTGGGGCCTGACATTTCCATACAGACATGTAAGCTTCCCTCTTGTCTAGAGGTCCAGGTGGGAAAGTGCTCTTTAGTATGGAGAGAAATCTGTTGCTTTTAAAAATGGCAGGAATAACATTAGAGAGGAGACTAATATGTGTGCAAATATATATGTGTATATAGAGATAGATAGATAGATAGATAGATAGATAGATAGATAGATAGATAGATAGATAGATAGATAGATAGATAGATAGTTATACACACATAAAATTTCCTTTCTCCTCTTTAATCAAAGGGGTGCTCAGTACAGGTGATATTTTTCTGCACTTGAAAATCAGGTATTTAATATATCCATAAAGTATTAGAAATTTTATGATAGCAAGTTTGGAAAGGTAACACTGACCTCCCAAAACACCTCTGTGATCACCACAGCCACAGGTGGTTTTATGTTTTGTTTAAGGCTTCCATTTATGCCTTTGATAGAAAATCTGGAAAAAAAATTCCTGCAAAAACCCAAGTCTGCTGCCACTGCTGGAGCCCCAGTGCTTTACTGCTGCTGTGGTTTCTTTCCCCCAGCCCTGCTCTCTCTCTCTGCAAGAGGAGTGGGGTGGATGGAGAGCCACATCGAGTGAGATGTTCCTGGCAAATACGGGCTCTTCATCGCAAACAATTCCCCATCCTCTTGTCTGGAATGGCTTCATCTAAATGTCACGGTTGTTTTTCTGAAGTCACTGCTGCTTGGCGGCAGTGGGGACACAGGGAGGGCTTTGTGCTGGTAGGATAAAACCTGAATGCTCAGATCTGGCCCCAGTCCGAGGTGTCTCAGTGGTCCTTGTGCTGCAGGGCTGCCTCTTCTGGCCAAGGGACTGGCTGGGACAGGCAGGGAGTGCCTTTCCCCACTCAGATGGGTGAATTCTGGGGAGTTTAAAGCAAGTGGTGTCTTCCTTGGACATGCAAGGCTTGTTTTCATCCTCAAACCCCTGGCTCCTGAGGACCATGCTTGCCTTCCTAGTTATTCCCTCAGAGCACAGGTTGGACCTTAGCATTCTTGGGATATTTCTTGTCCAGCTTCCCCCATGTTTGACTGTGCTCATGATGGAGATACAGTTCCATACCAGCACTCCCAGGTGGGCATTCCTCCTGGAGCCTGGCAGCCGGAGCCGCAGCAGCCAGCCCATGCTGAGGCACAGTGCTCCCAGCCCAGCGTGTTCTGCATCACTCCTGCCATGCTCTCAGCATCCAGCCCCGCTCCTGGAGCCAGCGCTCTTTCCAGCCGATTCCCCTCACCAATCAATATTCCCCACCCCCAAGGTCCCGATCAGCTTGGCGTGCCCTTTGCCAATTGTGTCTCTAAATATCAACCCATGGCGCAGTTTAATAGCCCTTGTTTGAAATGTCAGCCCTGAAAGGCAGCCGCGTACGTGTTTGAAATGCCTTGACTGCATCATCTCCTTTGTAGCTGGATGTCTCTTGTCTGCTTCCTGCTTGATAGCATGTTCCACAAAGAGCTGAGGATGCTCCCTGAAGCCTTCCTGGGAGATGGTCACCCCATTCTCTCTCTCTCTCTTTCTTCTTCTTTCCATTTTTTTTCCCCTTTAAAGCTTTGTTCTCAGGGGGAAAAAATAAGTTTCCAAAATAAGACGTTTTCTTGACGTGCTCATGGCCGCCTGTCTGGATGTTCCGTCACAGTCCTGCCTTGGCAGGGAGGGACAGGAGGCATTGCACTCCCTCCTTCTCTCCCAGGATGGGCAGGGAATGACAGCAGTGGTGGGATGGCTGTGGGAGGGCTGCTCTCTTCCCTCAGCCTCTGGCCCCTCTCCAGTCATGGTGAGCCCAGGGCAGCTGCAGGTGAGCCCAGGGGAAGGAAGGTCTTCCCTGCAGGTGATGTTCTCTTCAGAGCCAGGTTTCTGTCTATGTTTCCAGTGCTCTTGGCTTTCCATGTTCTCCAAGGCTGGAGCAGATCATCAGCATGCAGGAGGGGGACACCCCTGTGAGCCCACAAGCAATTTTCCTGGGAGCAGGGCAGCTTGGATGAAGGATTTTTAGGTTGGACAGAGGTTTTTGGCCTTGAGTGCCTGTGCGTGCTCTGAGATTGCAGTGGAGCCCTGGGGGAGGGCTTGGCATGAGCCCTGGATGTGTTGAGTACCAGGTTGGATGGGGCTTGGAGCAATCTGGTCTAGTGGAAGGTGTCCCTGCCCATGGCAGGGATGGTGCAATGAGCTCATCTTTAAGGTTCCTTCTCATCCAAACCATTCTAGGATTCTGTGGTTCTAGGTGCCTCCAGACTCCAAGAGCCACCGTTGCAGTGTGGGACAGAGGTGGGACAGTGTCCCTGCTGTGGCTCCAGGACAGTGAGAGCAGACAGTTCTTTTCCCTCATGGAGCCAGGAGTGGGGCCAGTGCCATGGAGAGCAGTGGTGACATGACTTGGTCACCCAGGGAGGAGTGTTGGGTCTGTACAGTGACGGCCCAGGCACCAGGCAGGTCCAAGACCCGTTGATCAGCTGGGGGATTTTTTCCCCCTCTGACTAATGACAGTGCTTTCTCCTCTGTTTCGTGTCATGTTTGTCCCTCTCCTCTTAAACTCTTGTGTCTCCTGTCTTGTCTCCCCTGAACATCCCTCCCACCGGGTGACCAGAGGAAGCTGCGCTGGGATATGTGAGGAGACAAATGCTTATGGCAGTGTTTTGGTTGTGACACTAACGGCGGGGAGTGGGCGAGGGTTGTGCAGGGTGAGCCGCCTCACTAACCCGGGCGGGGCATCTTGGGGCAGCTCATGGGGTCCCGCTTTGCTGGGGCTGTGTGGGCCAGACAGAGGTGGGGGAACTTGAAAGAGAAGCTTTGTCCCAAAAATGGGACCTGTTTCCCGGAAAGTACCACAGAGAGACCCCCCACAACACTGAGTGGCTTTCATGCAGGGTGTTATTCAGACCTCCCTGTCATCACACTGCAGAGATGTCGAAGGAAGGTGTGGAAAATTTGGTGACAGAATGCTGACAGCATTTCTTGGGGGTCTGTTGGCAGCTCAGGTTGCAGGGGAGGTGTTCCCACTGCTCATGGAGGTTGGAAAACCCTTGGCATCTGTGGCAGGGAGCAGGAGTCAGGTCACGCTACAATAGGAGGGGGGCTGCCCATTCCACTGGCGTGGTGGGATGCTGTGACATGGACCTGACAGTGATGCAGGGGAAAAGTGCCAGTGGCAAGCTCAGTCCTGTGCTCCTTGGTGAGCTGTGGTGATGGAAGCTGATCCCACCAGCTCCTCTGGTTTAGGCAACAGAGGTTTGTCACCTGGGCAAACCCAGCCAAGGCCATGTGCCAAGGGCGCATGTCTCTGTGTTGGGGGCCCATCTCAGCTCCCTAAAGCAGGTGAGCTGGCAGCCCCTATGCCAGCACCAACGTCTGTCCAAGGCAGGGCTCATGCCCTCACCCCCATGTGTTGGCATCCAGGGGGTTGAGAGGGGTTTAGACAGGGCTGTGCCCCCAGGATCTGTCCCCAGGCCAGCTCTGGCAGGAGGATGGAAGGGAGGACTATGGGGGCAGGGCTGTGGGGGCACAGTTGTGGGGGCAGAGCCGTGGGTGCTGGCAGCAGCACAGCCCTGGCATGGGAGCATCTCCGAGGGCTTTGAACCTGCGAGACAGCGACTAATGGAGTGAGCTCGCTTCACTGACGGCAGGGCCGGGGCCTTGAGGGCTGCTTGTCCCAAACCAACCATGGGGTCTGCACACAGCGGGCAAGCCCACAAGGGAACCACAACCCATCCATGCTCTCTGCATGGCTGCCAGCTGTCCTGGCTCTCTAGAGCGTTCCCTGCATGGGGGCTCTTGGCTACACAGGACTGGAGCTGGTAAAGCAAGAAGGAGCCCTTAAGTACCCACAGGCCTTGGGAACGTCTCGCTTGGTGTTGGTTGGCCAAGACCAGGAGATGGCTATGTGGATGGAGGCCTTGAGCTCTGCTCTCCTTCATGCCTATCCATCTTCTCTGTCTTCCTCTCTGCTTGCGTGCCTCTGTGTGCCATTAATCCAGGTTTCTGCTTGATTTGAAATCTTAATCATGAAGTGCTTTCATTTGCTCTCTTCTCTGCCTCCCCAACATCTCTGTGTTTTTTGCCAAATGCAGCCGTTGGCACGTGTGTGATCTGATGTGTGGCTTTAGAACCCCAGCCCTCCTCCCAGACAAAGTTGCTTGTCCATCCTGCCCAGCCTTGTGGAAGCCAAATGTGACCTTCCTCTCATTACTGCCACTCTCACAGGGAGAAGTGACTAATGGGGCTCCATTGTGCACGTCCCCATGAATGGTGTTCCCTTGATCCCAGAATAGCTTCCAGCCCTGTTCGTTATGTGGAATGAGTCACACAGAGCCAGTCCTGTCCAGCCATAAAGTCTTGAAGCTGTTCCCAATTTGGAATGCTCCAGGTGCTCTTTGAAATTGTCACATTCCAGATATGTGCCAGCACTGCCAGCCTGGATGCCTGTCAAATTCCTGGTGACATCTGGCACTTGTAGGTCAGAGACAACCACAACAGCCCCTCCTCACCCCACGAGTTCAAGATCCATCAACAGATAAGACTCTGGAATAGCAGAAGGTTTTGATTTTATTTTCTACTTTCTTTCCAAACGGTGGAAACCAGGATGGGCCAGCCATCTTCAGAGAAGCTGTGGCTGCCCCATCCCTGGAAGTGTTCAAGGCCAGGTTGGATGGGACTTGGATTAACCTGGTCTAGTGGAAGGTGTCCCTGTCCATGGCACAGGGCTGGAACAAGATGGTCTTTAAAGTCCTTTCCAACCCAAACCATTCCATGAACCTGGGTCAGCTGCCCAGCAGGAAGGGCAGGTCCTTGGGCTGCAAGGTCTCCCTAACTCCAGTTTGTCCCCAGTTTGTGGGAGCAGGTCCCTTTGCCGTGGCAGGGACCAGGCAGGGCTGGCTGCTCTTTCAGTTTAGCTGGATGGCCTCTGTGTGTGTTTGCAGTATGAGATGACATCTGGGAGGATGGCTCTGGCCGTGTGCTGTGCTCCAGCCTTCAGGCAGCCTTCTCCAGACCTTCTGACTGTATGTTTGGTTTTCAGGGCTGCCCTGGCCTCTGCCCACCAGTGCCACCCCCTTCCTCAGACCCTCAGTGTGCTGAAGAGCACCCCTCAGGTGAGGGGCATGCACACCATCATCAGGTAAAGCCCTTGCTGTGGCTCCTGGGGTGGGATGGGGCTCAGCTGCTGCTCGATGGGCTGGCCTGTCTTTGGGCTTCCCAATCCACTTCTGCCTGTCTGTATGGCTTGGAGACACAAGAGAGGGCAGAGGGTGGTGGTCCCTGCATAGAGGAGCTGTGTAGTTACTGCTCAGTGATCTTGCCAACAATTTTTCTGCTTTTTACCTTAAAACGGGCAGCAGTTTCAGGCTCAGATGGTACAAATAAGAACCAGGAAGGGGCAGGGACCAACAGGCCTTTGCTAGCAACTCCTGGGTCACATTTTGGTCCAGAACTGACGTTGCCTTTTTCCCCCCCTCTAGAAACAAGGAGACCAGCAGAGACGAGTTCATTTTCTACTCCAAGAGGTTGATGCGGCTGCTGATTGAGCACGCACTCTCCCTGCTCCCATTCCAGGTGGGTTCAGGGCTGTTGATGCTGGGTTTCTTCTCTGATTCTTAACCCTCAACTGCATGGGGAGCCAGGACAGTCCTGGTGCTGCTCCACCAAGCTTCCCCACAGATCAGTCCTTTTAACCCTCAGATTAAAAAGCACCAAAGGACTCCCCAAGGCTACAGAGCAATGCTGTGGCCCTGGGTGACAGCTCTTTGTCCAGCCTTGGTGTCCAAGGGTCCAGCTCCTGTGAGAGCCACATCAGAGGCCCTGATAACTGTTTTCACATGTTTTTTGTAGAGTTGCACAGTCCAGACCCCTCAGGGACATGACTACGAAGGGAGGACATACAGCGGGAAGCAAGTAAGTGGAAGCCAAAGCAATGTTGAGACCTGCCCTGTGGAGGTGCACTGGAAGCCCTGTGGGGGCAGGGAAGGACCCCCCTGGCTGCCATCAGGCTGTGTTTGATGCCTGCTATCATGAGTATGACACCCTGTACCATCAGGAAAGGCACGTCGGTGACCAAGGGGTCCATCAGCAATGTCATTGTGCCACTCATGCCCTCTCACTGAGGGTGGCAGCCTGGACTGGGAGTGGCACAGCCCTCTTGGAAGGGATATGCTTTTGGGTTGCCCGTTAGAGTCTCCCACTGCAGAGACCCAGTGTGGGGTGGTGGCAGCTCCTACACTGTGCAACCACCCCGGCCATGTGCTGCAGATCACCGGGGTGTCCATCCTGCGAGCGGGAGAGACCATGGAGCCGGCGCTGCGCGCAGTGTGCAAGGACGTCCGCATCGGCACCATCCTCATCCAGACCAACTGCAACACGGGCGAGCCAGAGGTAAAGCCTGGGGCCACTGAGGACATTTCCTGGTGTTGATCTGCATGCAGGGTGGGAACGTGGCTCAGATATTTCCTGACAGCTCTTCAGCGACCCAGGACCTGGTCTTGGCAGGGGTTGAGTGCTTTGAAAGCTGCTCAAGTGGGTTTTTCCAGCGGGCTTGTGCATGCAGGGGCTGGTTTGCTGCCGAGTGTTTGTGCTGGCTCCGAGCTGACAGCTGGGGTCTCGGGGATAGAGAGGCAGGAAGGGTCCTTCACCCCTCAAAGAGAAGGGCTCAGGTTGCTCCATTTGCCTGCAGCCTCTAAGCTGCTCTCTCTTTCCCCCACCCAGCTCCACTACCTGCGGCTGCCCAAGGACATCAGCGAAGACCACGTCATCCTGATGGACTGCACGGTCTCCACGGGCGCTGCGGCCATGATGGCAGTGAGGGTGCTGCTGGTATGGATGGTGTAGGGCAGGGGGTTGGCTCAGGAGCAGCCTCCAAAGCACCAGCCACAGCCATGCTGAGGGGATGTGCCTGCAACTGGCTCCCCCATGTGAAGGAGGGTGTCAGGGCACACAGCACATGCTTGGGTGACTCACCCTGACCTGTCCCTGGGCATTTCCTATAGGATCACGATGTCCCAGAGGACAAGATCTTCCTGCTCTCCCTGCTCATGGCAGAGATGGGTGTCCACTCGGTGGCCTATGCATTTCCCCGGGTGAAGATCATCACCACAGCTGTGGACAAGAAGGTGAATGACCTCTTCCGGATAATCCCCGGCATCGGTGAGTGTCTTGGTAGGAATGTCCTGTGGCGAGGGGATTTTTAGTGCTTCTGGTGGGGAGAGGACATGAAGCCCCGGTTGTCAGCAGCAGTTTAGGTCTGGCCTTACATTAACCGGAGCCCCACTGCCCCTCCTGGGTCCTGCTGCCAGGTGGGAATCAGGATCACCATGCTGGCCCTGAGATCTGCCAGGCAGCCGTTGCCTTGTTAGCAACAGGAGCCGTTGCACATGCCCTGAGCCTCCTCCAGCCCCAGGCAGAGAAGTCAGGCTGGGACAGCTGGAGCAGCCCTGTGCCCACCTCCTTCCCTAAGCTACCACCTTCCACAAGTTCACCCAAAACAAGCTCACTGTGTTCTTCTGTTCTCACTTCTACTGTGCCAGGAAACATCTTCCACCAGGTGCTAAACCAGCCCACAGGCTGCTCCACTTTTGCTGCCACTCTAGTTTTCCTGCTGTTCAAGCTGTCAAATAAACCTGCTTTGGTCCCCTTGCCTGCTGTGATGAGGACAGGCAGGAGGATGGGTCCCAAGGCTCCCACGGTGCTGCACTCTGACTCTCTCTCTCCCCACAGGGAATTTTGGTGATCGGTACTTCGGGACGGATGCTCCTCCTGACTGGAGCGACGATGAGGATGCTCTTAGCACCTAGCTGGATGTGGAGGTGCCACTGGCACCAGGCAGCTTCAGCACCGCACCTTAACCCCTCTGTCCAGTGCAGATTTCTCCTTCCTCTCACCAAGCATAGATATTTTTTTCAAATCTTACATCAGAGATCTAGGGCATATTTTTTCAAAGAAACATAAATCCTAGTTTGACTTTATGGACAGTCATATGTCCCAGCATAGAGTGAAGTTAATTTATTTTAATTTAAATATTTGCCTATATAACTTATTTGAGATATTTTATAAAGGACAATATTAAACTTTTTCTCTGGTTTTCTTGAACGGAGCCATTCTTTGTCACTTCCCATGACTAGAAGGATTCATGACCCTTCAAGACTACAGTCCTGGGAGGGGAGACATCATGAGCAGTGGTGGGAGGTCAAGAATCACACCCTCAATCCAAACAAAGACTTGGTGCCAGAGTAGAGGCAGTTCCTCCTGTCTGAAGGGAAACCAAAGCTGTTACAAAGCATCCAAAGGAGCTGCACGAGGATGGTGAAGGATGTGGAGGGAAAGCCATATAAGTAGCAGCTGAGGTCACTTGGTTTGTTCAGCCTGGAGGAGATGGAGGGGAGACTGTTGGGGTCTGCAGCTTCTTCCTGAGGGAGGTCGAGGGGCAGGCACTGATCTCTGTGTATGACCAGGGGCAGGACCTGAGGGAATGTCTGGAGCTGTGTCATGGGATGTTTTAGGTTGGGTATTAGGAAAAGGTTATTCCCCTAGAGGGAGGTTGGGCACCAAGCTCCCCAGGATGGTGGTCAAGGCCCCAAGGCTGCCAGAGCTCAAGGAGCATTTGAACAACACTCAGGCACGTGGTGGGATTGTTGGGGTGTCCTGTGCAGGGCCAGGAGTTGAGCTCAATGGTCCTTGTGGGTCTCTTCTAACTCGGGAGATTCTATGATTCTGCAAAGTTCAGCTCGGATCATATCACACGTCAGATGAAGAAGCACCAAATCCCTGTTGTGAGTTCAGCACCCGAAGTGAAATAGAGCTCACCCCAAGCCCAGCTCTTGTTGAATCAGTGCTGCTCGAGATGTGGTGAGGAGCGTGTTCCATATCTGTCCCAGGACACAGTGCACAGAGCAGGGAGACCTCAGTGGAAGGGGAGCCAGCCCCACATGAGGGCCATTCAGCCAGAGGAGGCTGTGACCTCCAGGGCTGAACATGGAGCATTTTCCTTTCCTGCAGGATTCAAAGTATCAACGTAACACCTTTGTGCAGGAGATAAACATGCCAAGAGCAGCAAACCTACCTTTTGTCTGGGCATCCCTGCCCCAGAGCCAGCTCCTGATGGGTCAGGCAAGGTGCTGGCAGCGCAGGACTGGGAGGGGGATGCTCTGCCAAGCCCTCACCAAAATGGAGAGTCACCTGGTGATCACTCTGTGGGCTTGGGTGTGATGAACCCGAAATAACCGCCACTGCTCTGCGGCACGTTGTGTAAATTCTCAACTAAATTTAAAAGAAAACACACACCCGAGTTCCTGCCAGCAGTTGGTGAAAGAAGGAGCCCTCCACTGAAAGCCACACTCAGAGCCAACACTGACACTTGATTAGCGTCTGCTAAATATAGTTCTCTGTGTGGGTGGAAGGAGAGCTCGTGAGCACAAACACGGGAGGACAGGCAGGCACGCGGGGTTTAGGCTGGAGCAGCAGGTCAGCAGCGGTGGGTCACCGGGTCCATGGAAGAGCATGACACGGACAGGGAGATCTACTTGGTTGCTCCAAGCCCCATCCAACCTGGCCTTGAATATTTCCAGGGATGGGGTATCCACATGTTGCTTACTTGGGGGGGGGCAAAGCACCTCCTATTCCCCAGTATGCTCAGTCTCTGCCTTCAGGTAATGTGCGACAGGACGAGAGGAAACAATTGCACTGGGGGAGGTTCAGAATGGACGTTGGGGAAAATTTCTTCACCTAAAGGGTGCTCTGACATTGGAACAGGCAGCCCAGCGCAGTGGTGGAGTCACCATTTTTGCTTAGCAGATCCCTCTTTTACCTCAGATCTACGCTTCCCTCAATAGAGCCACATTTTCCTCACGTGTGCACCACCCAGTCTGTCTGAGGATAAGGCTCTCAGGCACATGGTGTGATTTTTCGTCCTGGGCATGGCTGGGAGTGGGACTCAATAATCCTGATGGGACCCTTGCAGCTCAGCATATTCTATGATTCTGTGATTATTTTGCTTCAGCAAATCAACCCCATGCCCATGCCAGCAGCTCCCACAGGGTGGCTGCTCCTGCCACTGGCAAACATGGAGCCACGCCTTCCCTTCCCACCCTGTGGGCTGCTTCTGCCTCTGGAATATATGGAGCTATCTCCTCTCTGCCCACACCATGCCTGCTTAAGGCAACCATGGCTGATTCATCCCCAAACGCCGTTTCTGGTGACTTCCACCCTCACTGCCGCCATTTGCCGTCAGGCCACAGCGCCATCTTGGATCCCTCACCCTCCCCTCAGGCCGCTGCGTTCCTCTCCCTCACACCGCCATTACCAGTGCTATCAGACCAAATTTAGTTTCAGGGCTACAAGGCAGAATTTATTTTGTTTGTGACTGCTGGCAGCAAACGCTACGTCGGAAACACTGCGTGGGCGGCAGGCGGCTCCCTCCCTCCCTCCCCTCTGCCTGTGCCTCACTGCCCCCCCAGCCGGAGGCGCTGAGGCCGTGCTGGCCACGGCTATGGTGGTGGAACACAATGAAAACCACTCTTTTCTTGCCAAGATATCGATCTAAGGCTTTCTGAGCAGTCCTGGCCGTGAGGCTGTGTCACAGCAGGGTGGGGGATGCAGCAGGTCTCTTCACCAGCCCAAACCGCCCCGCCAGGGTCACGCCATTTTTTCAGGTGGGAAAAAGGGCAGAAGTGGCGGGTTTTGAGCATGGCTGAGCCCCATGCTCTGCAGACCCTGACCAGGACCTGACCGGACCAGACTGCTTCATCTCCCACCTGCTGTTGACCAGCCCAGCCAGGAGCATGTGGCACACAGGGACGCCATGGCAACCCTACTGCCTCCTCCAGAACATGGAGACACTGGAGAAAAGACCTGAAAAAGATCCTATTTTTTCTCATTGCAAACCACACTTCCAGGTGTCTCATTAAATCAGACAAAAAAAAAGCCCCAAAAATATTTGATTTATTGCTATCACAAGATGCCTGTGGGCTCAGCTGCAGTCCCCCACTATCACTGGGGTTCCACTTCCTGTGGCAAGACCCCCACTTCTGGCAGTGTCTTCATCCTCTTACCGTCATCAGAATCCCAAACTCCCCGTACACGATCCCTACTCTCATCAGCACCTGCAGCCCCCCACTATCTTTGGGGTCCCACTGCCTGCGTCAGGACCACTAGGACCAGCTGTGCTTCACTTCCTGCTGGGCATCCAGTGACCCAAACCTCCACCGATCTGACCCATGGCTGAGCCTCCTGAGCACCATCCCCTCACCACTAAAAATAGATCCGAGCAGTTAAAAAAAAAAAAAAAAAGCCAACAGAAAAAAAAAGCCAACAGAAAAAAGGTGAACAATATCTGCTTGACCATCAAAGAGCAACCACAGTCATTTCGAGGCAGGAACACCTGAGAGGAGGACTTTCGGGTTGTGTTTTCTCTTTCTGCAGCAGATGGGCTTGAATTTTTCTGAAATAGATGAAATCTCTCCTTGCCTGAGGTAATGGCATGTGGAGATCCAGCGCTGGGGGCTGCCCCTCTTATGGGCTTAGTAGGGCTGGAAAGGAGCCAAGGGAACAATGGGTCAGAAGACAAATTCGTTTTCCTTTTGAACTTGTTACCTTCTTGATTCCTATTTGTACAGAAAGACACAGATCTTGTGGGCTGAAACATGTGTACTGGCCCCAATACTCATCTGAGAACTTGGCAATTCATTGCAGGAGTGGGCTGTGCTGTCAAGGTCACCTTCCAGGCCTGGGTCTGGGTGAGCAGTATGCCATAGCTCTCTGGCATGTCCACAGCTCTGCACGACACAAACTCAGACAATTGTTAAAAAAATGCTGAATTTCCATGTATTATCAAAAGGGAGATTTTTCAGGGTTGGCATCAAGCACTCTTCTAGCAGAGGTGGGTTTTCAGAAGTTGGTATAGAAACGGTGGTGTAAAATGGGGTATTTTGAAGCTTTTGAATGAGCAATGTTGTGCACAGCGATCAGCCCATACATCCGACAGGCCACACATGAACGTGTTTGCCCGGTGCCACTGGAAAGATTTTCAGCAGCACCTTAAGTCAAACTCACGTCATCTTCTGCTTAGAGCAATTCTTGGCCAAGCTCACTCACCATAGAGACATTTAGAAACATCAAAGATATTTAAAATACTTTATTTGACTTTAGTGCTTTTGAATAAGGGCATGAGGTGATAGGGCTAATGAGGATGGCTCCAAATTGACAGAGGGCAGGAAAGAAATTCTTCCCTGTCAGAGTGGCAAGGCCCTGGCACAGGTTGCCCAGAGAAGACATGACTGCCCCATCCCTGTAAGTGTCCAAGGCCAGGCTGGCTGGGGCTTGGAGCAATCTGGTCTAGTGGAAAGTGTCCCTGCTCATTGCAGTGAGTTTTCCATTTACGTTTGCTGAATCAGAGAATCCCACAATGAGTTGGAAGGGACTTTATAGCTCATCTTGTTCCAGCCATGGGGTTGTTCCCCTCCAGACCAAGAGACACCTGCTCCAGATGGGCCTGGATCCTTTGACAGGTTCCTTATTTTCATGGCAGGCAGTTTTCCACCTTTCCCTTCGCCCTCTTCTATTCTACAGCCAAAATAGCTCTTCTGCACGCACTGAGGATAAATGAAAGACAGAAATAAATTGTTCTCCTCCAGCTCTTCCCTCTGGGTTTTGCATTGCTGGAGGATCTGCTGGCTGAGACAGAGTAAAGGGGCATGCAGACAACCTCACAGCCTCTGGACAGAGGAGGACAGAGCTTTGTCTTGTGGCTCCACTCAGTGAGACAGCATTTGGGAAACATTTTTTAGTGTGGGGGTTGAGAAGGAAGATCTTCTTGTTGAACTGCAGAGCAGGACCTCTCCGTCCCCTTGGGGACAAGGAGGGGGAACCCAGAGCAGATAGACTCAGACTGGAGGATGGTCTGCAATACCCACAGCCAGGGCATCCCTTCTCACCTCTGTCTCCCTCTAACAGCACTTTCTCATTTTTAAAAGAGTCAAGAGAACCACTAAAACACAGAGTCGTGTTGGGGTTTCATTTTTTGCCTCACTTCTCTCCACCGCCCTGCCTGTCCAGTGTGTAATGGAAATTTTACCGCAGCCGCTCGATGAGCAAACAGGAAGCCGGCAGGGAGCGTGGCAGCTCGCTGCGGCCCGGCTCGGCTCAGCCGGCTGACAAGAAAGGCCATAAAAGCCAGCATGGGGGTGGCAGGGGGAGGAGAGCAGGCCAGAGGGGCTGGGGCTGGCAGCAGTGCAGGGGAGCTGGTCCTGGGTTCACAGGTAAGGCAGGCACTGCCCTGCACCTTCTTTTTCTTCCTTCTGCAAACTATTCTTGATTATTTTTGAAGTATTTTCCACTGTTTTTCTTGGGGCCAACTGGGAGGATTCTGTCATACTTTATTCTTTGTACCAAAATTACTAAAACTTGACCTTACTCAGAAAAACTAATTTTATTTGGCTTTTTCCTCTTCTTCTTTCATCTTTGCAAGCCCATAATACAAACCTTGAAACCCCCCAAAGCTGCCCAGATTTCCAGTGGAGGTATTGGAGAACGTAAATCTGGGCAGGGGTTCCACAATTCCCTTGCTCCTGTCAGAAAGATTTTTCTTCCCTTTCTCCGAAGGAAATCCAGAGTCCGTCCATTGAATAGTCTTGGCTCTGTGTGGAGTACCCAGAGCTGCATCTGGCTCAATACTGCAGAAGTGGGAGGGTGTTTGGAACCAAACAAAGTAAGAAATCCAAAAAGGGCCTGAAAATAGATCACAGATTCCTTTCTTTGTGCTTTTTGTGACGGATTTCCAGGCTCATTCACTTCTTGCATGGAGCTCTTCAGTGCCTAACTGGCAAAACCCTTCCCTTCAATTTCATACTAAGTTCATTCATTTTGATTGATAAGCTTTTAACATTCATTTTCCCTTCAACTCGCTGAAAGCAGGGTGTAGCCCAGTGAGGTTGGTCTCTTCTCTCAGGTAGCAAGTGACAGGATGAGAGGAAGGAGCCTCAAATTGCATCTGGGAAGGGTTTAGGTTGGATATTAGGGAAAATTTATCCACTGAGAGATTTGTCCAACATTGGAACAGGGCAGTAGTGGGGTCACCACCTCCAGATGAATTAAAAGAAGTGTGGACGTGGCACTTGGGACATGGTTTAGTGATGGGCTTGGCCATGCTGAGGGAATGGTTGGACTTGGTGATCTTAGAGGGCTTTTCCAACCCAAAATGGTTCTGTGATTCCATGATTCCCTGGAAGCATGCTGGGCAATGGGAGGAGGTTTGGGTGGCTCCCACATATAACTCCCACCATAAAAACAGAGCCAAGGGGCTGCTTCTTTGTTGTCTCCTCCAAATTCTTCAGAGGCTGGGAAATCTGGTCAGATATACAGTGTGAGGCACGAGGCACATGGCCAGGGGGTTCGGCAGCTGCCCCAGTGAGGGGCACCTCAAGGACTGTCTAACCTGAGAATGGTGAAACATCAGGGTCAATCTCAGGTTCGTCAGCCCATGAGATGCCTTCTCCAGAGCGGGACGGGCAGCACCGGCCCCCAGCAGCCCCATGGCTGCCACCTCCACCTGGAACATGGAGAAGCACAGCAGGGAGCAAGGGGGGCACCAGAGCTCCATCTGCACCCTGGCATGGCTGGTTGTGAGGTTGGAGAATGACCAAAGTGGATGTCAGCCTCCAAGGAGCAAAGGGAGGAAAATGGCCGGCGGATCCCACCTGCTCCTCAGGAGAAGCTGCCGGAAGCTCGGCCACGCGTTAGTGCTGAAGGTGCCATGGTCGGCAGTGCAGCAGCTGCTGTGAGTTGCTGCTCATGTGACAGGAGGCTCTGAGTATCAAAAGCACCTAATTAGGAACCTCTCCTTCTCCCACCCGGATCTGTGCCTCTGTGCTCAGTGAGCGCAGCCCAGGGGTGAGTTTGGCATCCCTGAAAGCATCATTAACACATCTCTCCTCATACTCCTGACTAGACGAAGAGAGAGTGACAGCCCTAAAAGTGACGATAATGAATCCCCAGGCAGTGCACGGGGCCCGTCAGTGCTGGATGTGTCAGTAATTTATGAAGAGAGCAGGAAAAAAAA